>JAQFVV010008827.1:0-21824 GCA_028023455.1 Epiperipatus broadwayi | reverse complement strand
AAGATATTACAGAACATTATAGATCAATAACAGAAAGATCAAAAGAATTTTCTTATGAACAGGGTTTGTTATGTATTTTTTCCAGATATCTTCAAACTTCATATGGAAAAGAAGATGCAAAAACTTATAGTTCCAGTCAAAATATATACTTTTATAAATGATTTTAAAAAATTACAAATCCTTATCAGTTACTTTTGTTTTAAACTGAAACATTTTAGAGAAGTATTTACATACAATAATCTTTAACTTTCTCTGTACATGCACGTGTGTGTTAAAAAGTTTTGCTTACATATACAAAATTGAAATTCTTTTAATATATATATCCATTCCATACATGGTATATGCTATTATCCACAGCATTTTTTTACATTAAAATAGAATTCAAGGATACAAAATCTTTTATGATCAAAGGAAATTGAAACAGTAGTTAGTTTTCATATGATTTTAAATAAATGTAACAAGTATGATTATATGCAACTATAGAGAAGCTCGTTATTACTATAAATTAAATACGGCTTAGTCCTTTTGAGAATTTATGACTTTCTCATATTCATAGCAAGATGAATTATAATGATTATAGTCCATCTTTCTATGAATATGAAAATGCCATAAGTTCTCAAAAGTGCGAAGCCGTAATTAATTTATAGAAATAGCAAGCTTCTCCGTAGTCGCATATAAGCACACTTATTACAGTTATTACATTCCATATAGAAGTATAAACAGTTAACATCATTATGTATAATTTTAAAGTAATTGGTATTCCCTTAATTGTTTATCTATGTAAGATCTTGACTCATTTATATATGGCTTTATAATTGTACTCAATTATTCAAATACCGCTTGTTTTCTAAGTTCAGAAAGAAGTAGTAATTTTGAATTTGATTTTAGTCTAAATCATACTATATTTTTAAAATGTCATGAGAGACTTTAATACTAGAATTGGTAAACAATGGAATGACGAAAGTGCTGTGGGTAAATTTGATTATGATGTCAGAAATGAAAGAGAACCGTTCGTGGAATTTGCAGAAAAACTATATTATGAATTCTTTCTTTAGAAAAAAATGCTAAACAGAAATGGACACAGAAGCATCCAAATGAAATTACAGCAGAATTTCAATATATTTTGACTAACAGAATATTTGTATTTCAAGATTGTAATGTTCTTAATAGATTTAGTGAGATGTAAAATTCATATTAACAGTTGATATTCCTAACCTTCAGAGACACTCCACAGAATTTAAATTAGAAGGTGAAAAAAACATTTTAAAGTATTAAGAATTTGAAGATGATTAAGACTGAAATCTGACATTCTATTAAGAATTGCAAAATAGCAGCAATTTATTAATAGATTTTCGACAATGACAAGACAAGTGTGAAGAAAAGACAAAATACAAAAGAAAAATTAATAGAGATCCAATAAGAATTGAACATCTAGAATTTTGTAAAATGGTATGGAAATGAGTTAATAATAAAAAAATAATAATTGTAAAATAGCAAAGAAAGCTATGGAAAGGAATAAAATATCAAAAGTGTAAAACATCTTGGTTTTGAAAAAAAAAACTGCTTCAGGAATAATAAGAAAAGATAGAACTATTACTAAAAAGAGAAATGACATTATAAAATGTGTGAAAGAATTCTATAAAACATTCTATAATAATAAAAAAAAAAAATATCTCTCTATAATTACTGCATCTACAGAATTGCTAAATATTTTAAATGAAGAGATGAGACATGCAAAAGCAAAAATTAAAAAAAAAACAAAGTATCTCCTATAGTTACTACATCTTCAAAATTGTCAAATATGTAAAATAAAGAAGTAATATATAAAATTAAATCTATAAAAAAGAGAAGAGCTTCAGAAAATGATAGAATTATTATTAATATTTTAAAAGAAGCAGAATAAATATGCTGTTAGAACTATACACCAAATATCTAAAGAATAAAGATGTATCAGATGATTGGAGAAGTATAGCAGTAATATTGATATTTAAGAAAAGTGATAAAGAAGATAGTAGAAATTAGACTTATCAGTCAGAATTCTATCAGCTCTATATGCAATCTTCACCAAAAAAAATCTACTTGCCTAAAACAAACTTTGGGTTCTATTATCCAAACAAAAACAAGCTGGAATTAAAAGTGGCTTTGGCATAGAGGATCATATCCAAGTATTGACAGAAGTTATAGAAAAGATCAAAAAATCCTAATTATTCACTATACATATTGCCACACACAGCAAGCTAGAATAATCAATGGATGCCATAAGGCTTGTGCATAAAATCCCCATCTAGTGCCTACTCATCCAATATCCCCAGACTAGTTTCTGGCTTGTGGCCTTTGTCAGTGAGGAGCCTTGGATCTGAGAGCACTGCACCTAGATCTTTTTGCCTGTTTTAACAACAGTTATAAGCAAGCATAAGAAATGGAGATCATGTGATGTTTATTGGCTTAATCCTAATTATTCTTATAAAAAAAGCATTTGAATCTATAAACATTTTCACCTTCATTAAAGCTTTGGATCATTGAAATATAAGCTCAGGATATTTTACATTTGGAAGAATATTTATGAAAATACAATAGCATTGATTTGATTATATGATGATTGAGAAGAGTCCATAACAAGATGATTCCATATCTCCACAACTCTTTAGATCAGTTATTCAAGAAGTATTTTGTGAAATAAAATGGAAGTTAAGAATAAAAGTCATCTAGATTTTATATGAAAATAAAAAAAAATAGGATTAAAGATAAATGCTAAAAAAACTAACATTCAATGGATTTTCTGAGAAGAAATAATGGGCCCCGACTGAATATAAATAGAATTATATCAAATTGTTTCAGATATTGTATTTGCTTCAGAAAATATTAACAAAAAATAGTACAAGATTTTAATTAAATATAATAAAGGTCAGAAGGGAGAGATGGGATTCTTAAATTGGATCAATTTTATCTTTAACTTTTTTTTTTGGTTTCTCTCTAGACTTATTATTAGCTTGATCATAGGAACTGTCTATCTATGATTACACAGAAATGCATACACAATGTGATGATGATGATGATCGAACCCCATCACAAGTTTATATTAGCTAGCCTGATAGACATAAATGCACAAAAGAGCTAAATAAACATCTTAAAATAGACAATCATAGACTGAGAGTAAAATTTATATTTATAGGCTTAAAATATATACACGCAGCATGTATATTGTATTCATAAATGTTGTAAAACGTGCATTGGACGAATTTTCTTTGTACATATATTTTATTAATTTTTTTTATCTATTCAAATGTTAAAAAGATAAGATAAATTAACGTTTTATTTATTATCTTATGAATTAAATGAAATTAACAAGTACGAATACCTTAGTCAGATTATTAAACAGATGGAAATATAAGGTATAAAATTAAACTTTGTAGAAATAACTTGGTATTAACACAAAATATGCCGATACATTTGAAAATATAGGCTTATAATGTACGCATTTTACCAATTTTTACTTATCAATTTAAGACTGGACACTTAAGGGAAGAGCAATACATTCATAATATGGAAAAACATATGGTACAAATGGCAAAAAGAGATTGAAAATGAAATAAGAAGATTAGAAAATAAACTGGTACCATTATAAGAATTAAGAGACTGAAACGGAGATGGGTAAACATACTGGTAGAAGTGATAATAATAAATGAACGGGTGAAATTTTAAATGCAAAAGTTTTCCACCTCTTCTGTGTGAAATTGTGCTTACTTTTGGGGTGGAGTGGGGGACCCTACTTGCAAGCTATTATGACATTACGTGAATGAAAACGTAAGTGTATAGATAATAAAAAATAAAAGTGCAAATGTACCTTTTTTTCTTTGGCATTGAGATTGTTCCAATTCTTTGCTAAATTTTTGGTCAACTCGTGATGACTAATCTCTTCGTTGTGTTCTTGAAAATACTGCTGGATAACTGAATTCCTTTTTTCCTGACAAAACATAAAAAAGGCATTGGCTGGTTTTTTGGGAGCATATGGGTCTTTATCTTTATCTGTTTTTAATTTTCGTTTTCCTATGCTTGGACCATTACTGCTACCAGAAGAAAACAGTGACGGTTCAGAGGGACTTGCATCAGGAAACAAAACACACGTACTTGCTAACGAGTCTGTCTGAGGTGAGGTGTAACTGGGAGAAGCTGAGGTGCTGACTGTTGTGGGCCCTGTCGAAGAATTGGGATAAGGTGGAGGAGGAGGCTGGGCAGTCACGGATGGGGGTTGAACAGGATCAAAAATGGGATTATCCTAAAATAAAATAAAAAGTGCTATAAGAAACATAAAAAATATCATGGAACAAGTAAGATCTGCATACATTATTCCTAAAGAATGATTTAAATAAACTTGTAAATAAAATCTACCTTTTGTTATATGAATACCAATCTATTTGTCAGATAAAAGATGATATTCATCTGACAAAATGGACTGGCATTGATATAACAAAAAATGACATTATCTTAGGTAACAAATTTGGACTTATTTATTCTGTGAATGAATACATTTACATTCTTAACGTTACACATTTGTTAATATGTGCATTAAAATTATTACAATAGAAGATATTTATGAATGTTACAAATTTTTTCTAAAATATTTATATTAGCAATTAATTTGTTAATATTTAAAATCTAATATTAAACTTTATTATATATATATTCCTCAGGGGTGCTTTAATGAAGATATAAATTATTTCCATTTATTATAAGATATAAATATTGAAGGACACTGCATGCGTTAAATACTACATATGTGTACAACCAACTACTAAAATATTCCAGCATTAAAATAAAATTGATTAGGATAAAAATACATAAAACGAACAGACCACTCAATATTTGGTGAAGAGGTAAAATGGCAGAGTCTAAAGGTCAGGACCTATAGATTCTAACCAGTTCATGTTCATACTTCCTATGAAATTCTGACCAATAGACCTTTAGACAATTTATTTTAATACAGAATTCTGATTATGAGTTTTGTGTAGATGTTAGTTCCTTGTGAAAGAGAAATCTTCGCATGAGCGATGGTTCAAAGATTTATTACAAACTACAGAGGAATAGATACATCTAATTGGTTACAGATACTTATCAGATATATCAACCCATTTATTACTGACCATACAGTTTAATTAATAGGAAATTATATGTTTTAAAAAAATTAACAGAAAACAAAACCGACCCTGTTAATCAAAGTAAAGGAAAAGTTCTGTCTAAGATTTACTACTGTTAACTTTAAATTCATAGAGATGAATTAAAATTATTCAAATGGAAGTCAATCTCTGATAATGCATCATTTCTTCACTTAAGTTTTTTAAATTATCGGCAGGAGAATGTGCAGAGATTTACAATATTTAAAAAATAGTGCATTATCGGAGATTAACTTCCATTTGAATAATTTCAAAGTTTTCAGCGCTTTATAATAATAGAGATGAATTAACTAAAATTTTGTGTGTGAAAGTATATATAAAATAGGATATATTTATTTTATAAATTTGTATTAGGGACAGATGGCTAGGATGAATGGTCATTTAGATTCTGAATTTGTATTAATATTTATGATAAAAAGCACTTTGACTATTCAAGTTAGATCGGGGGGGGGGGGTATAAGATTATTGGTCTTATTCAGGGTAGAATGCAGAATAATTCAATCATTTGGGTGTGGATATGCCCAAAAAACTGTTGAACTAGCCATTTTACAAGTCAAATATAGAGAAAGGAGATGTTGCTTTTTGTATGTAGATGTAGCATTATTATTTAATATATAGTTTGATTTATTAATGGTATAATTATTGGTGAGTTGTGCGTTAGTATGTTAAGTGCTTTTGAAAGTTTATGCTTTCATATTCATAGCTGGGATAAAACTATGATGTAGTGGGATAGTGTATTGCGATTATATATGCAGTAGTAGAAATTTAAATTTGATAATGTTAATTAGTATTACAAATTCAATTTTTGGGGAAGGGAGAAGGATGAGCCTTTTTGGTTAATAGCTTGAGGGAAGTTAGCTATAAAGTATGATTCTCTAGTTTCCACTGTAAGTTGTATCTATATACTGAATAGTTGTTGTGGTTGGTATGAATACATGTCCAGTGGTTTGGTGGCTGCTTTCTTGTAGATGTATTGGTATTAAGATAAACGAGTGGCTAGTGATGCACAAAATTCACCAAAATAAGTTGAATTACAACCAGTGTAATAGCATTGGATTTTATAATCAGTGCAGGGGATGAGAGCCAGTTCTAGTTTGTCTTTCAAGTTATTTAAAAGTCTATTGGAGGAAGGGAGGGTGCAGTAAGCAAGGCAGTATGTAGATGAAAATAGATTCTTGTAAGTTTTAGTGAGAGGAAATATGTGGTTGGAGAAACCATAGTCTATCATCAGATGGGGAAGAGTTGATGTTTTTGTAAAAGTGCCTTATTTTTTTTTTTTTTTTTAACAAGACTGTTGCTAAATCCAATGGAAATGAGATCTTTGGTGTATGCTTCTAGTTGGTTTCCCAAGAGGTTTTGTATTTACATAACATTTGATTACGAAATAGAAAGGATGATAACCCTGAAAGCTTATGAGATAGTGATGTAGTGGATCTAGGGTGCATGAAACCATGTACTTGGAGCGGTTTGATATGCATGGTCTAATTATAGTGGAGCAATTTCCTTTGCATTATTAAGCCAAGGTATTTGAGGTGTTGAGTAGTCTTCAGGTTCTATGATTAATCTTAGTGCAGAATGACTTATAGCACAGCATGTATGTGTGTGCATGTGTTTGTGCCATCTTATCACTTCATTTTTCACTCATGTAATTAATTATGACACAGAATATTATATTCTGTAGTAAAATATTTAAACTAACAATAAATATCTTTGATAACCAATTTAAACACACTAACACACTTTAAGTGATTGACGGATAAATGAATGGGTGAATTGTTAACAAAACAAATACGCTTTCAACTACTTTATTTACTAAATAATTTTTTTTTTTATTTAAGAGTGTAAAAAGAATTTTTTTTTTATTGATTCAATTTAATTAATATTATTTAGAACACAAAATGATTTTTTTTTTTTTTCTTCTTTTCTTTCTACAAGAGAAAAAGTTAGTGAATATTCTCTGCTAATTATCTCAGTGCAGAAGATGGGATGACATTTCTTGAAGTTGACCTTTAGAGAAAGTGAACAATACCTCTGTAAAATCTAAAGATATAAACTTAATTATTTTGTTAACTAAATTATGTTTCACTCTCGTATTTGCAGTGAAATCTATGCTCTTTTATATATTTTATGTTCTTAATATCTACACAAAAGGGCTAGAAGCAATCCAGAATATTGATTTATATTCCTCAAACACTTAAAATACACTTGGTCATGCATGTGAGTCCATAGTAGCCAGCATCACATCTATTAAAAGAAACAATATCAAGCACAGGATTAAAGAGGCATGGCACATCACCAATGACTCCAATTTCATTAACAAAAAGGAATTCTGTTTCCTCTTCTCAAAAATGGGGGCTATTTAATCCAATAAACTCATTTGAATAAATTTAAATAAGCTTACACTATATTTACATACAGCACCCTCCTACTTATCATTCAGCACTATGGATATGATACCAAGAGGATGTTGAAAGTGCTAGGCAATTAATTTTTATAAAGCATCCCAGCATTAAGAAACCAATTTCCTATTGTTTAAGAAAAGTTAAAACTCAGAGAATTACATTAGAAAATGTGCACCCACCACCCGACTAAGATACTATTAAAATTCAGAAAAACAATTAGTGGCCATATTGAACGAATCAAGTTACTATAGGCATTTGCAAAATATAATTTCAAATTGTTGCCAAATTAAAATCAAACATGCAATTATCAACTGGCAAAAAAGTCTTGGCTCAGTTACAACTCAGTCTGCTAAACAAAGTCAATACCGAATGTAAAAGAGCATTGAAAAGGGGGATAAAGTGTCAACATAAAATTTGAAATACACAGGAAATCCCAGAATTCATAACCATGAGATGCAATAACATCACTTTAAAGTTAAGTACCAAAATCACAAACAAACTAGCATTTTTTGCAGCCAAACATGGAATAACCCCCCCCCCCATCTGAAGCCAGTAGCATCATAAATTTGACTCCTCTAATACCAAAACATTGTTAGAACTTGGACCAACATTTGTTGGAGAGGATTGGTGGAAGAAAAGGATACCTAAGCAATAATCAGTAATATAAATGGGGGATAATATACAAGAAAGTCTGTCTGTCTGATTTTATAGCTCTCTCTCTCTCTCTACGAGTGGTTTTCTTCCAGAATCAAACGGTTAACAGTCAAAATTCAAAAGTATACTTTTTTTTAAAAGTATTAATTTTCTTATATAAAATTAGTTGAGAAAATTTTCTTGGGAGGATAAAGAAAAGCATGGAAACTTATCAGCTTCAAACAAGGTACGTCACCTACATTTCCAATTAACTAACTTGGATTTAAAATCATCGTTTAAAAGGCATATATGCATCTATATTTCAAATTTAATTTGCCTAATCTTAATCTCTAATATTAAAGAAAATTTTGAAGTGTGTGAATTTTGCTATTTTATGGGGAAAATTATGGTGAACTTTTTAACAAAATATTCCATAGACTCTATATTAAAAATTTCTTCTGGCTATAGAAAAGTAAAGTTCAAACAGAAGGATGTGTGTATCTAACTTAGTATAACATGCTTTATTATTATTATTGAACAAGAAATATACCTAACCATTCATGTTCCTAGGATTAAGGAGCGGAATGTGTGACTTATATAATTAATGGAACTAACCAATATTTAATGTGCATAAAATATAAACGCGAGTATAAGAGCATGAATATTAATGTGAACATTTTTTTTTTATTGTTCTCCTCATTTGTATTTAATCTGTTATTAAAATATGCTGGCATTTAAAAAACTATAGACTTAATTGAACATTAGGAATTAAGCAACTATGTGCCTAATGGATGACCTTTGATAATTTATCACAAGTGCTTTGATAAATGTAATTATAGTCAGTGTTAGTTGGTGGAAAAACTAATGTTCTCTCTCTTAAAATTTGCAAGATTGATTGCTGAGTTATAATCTGCAAAACCACCAGTTAATTGAACAGTAAAATATAACTAAAATCTGCAGCAGTAAATGTTAATTTGTCATTATTAAAAGAAATATATATTGAATACTTTGCATGCTATAATGTCAGCAACTTCAATTAGCTACTGGTAAGAACTTTAGAAGCTGCTCATCAATTGGATTCAAAATTTCGCTTTGTTTATCCTGCTATAAATTGACTATGTGTCTATTAATATGTGTTCGTTTTACAATTATCATCATTATTTTTGTACATGTTCAAGAGGCGTTATTTACAGACTGTGCAAATGAACTTTCATTTTCCCAGCTAAAAAAGGTTTATTTCTTTTGTTGTTAGCATAGTAGATAGGTAGGTCAAGTTATTTGTCTTTATATTTTTTATTTATTTATTGTTTTCTTTTGCTTCAAGATCATCTCAAATATGTATAATATGAAGAATATTATACTGGGCAATTAATCATTATTTTGATATGATTTTTTTTGTTGTATATATGTATTCTATATGCGTATGTTAGCAGTAGAAATATTAATTTGCTATTATGAAGCTAACAGTTAATTTAAAAGGGATAAATGCATAAAAGTATTATTTTATCTTTGCTTGTCAGAAATATAAGGTCTATTAATAATGATTATTGTTCTTCAAACTTGACATAAATTAAAATTTTATTTAGATTTATTATTTAATGTTAATTACACTTAAATGTTGTTTTATCTTTGCTTTGCCAAAAATGATGAGTTTTATTTAATAGTAATTATTATACTTCAGATTTAAAATATTTACACTTAGTCAGGAATGAGAGATTTATTCTTGATTTATTAGTTAATGTTATTATAATATCTACGTATTGAATATGATTTGAAATTATTTTGTGCATTATCATGTGTGTGTGCCTGTTGTGCAATTCATTTATATAATTGTTAAATTTAAATACTTGTAGTTCTCCAATCGGTTTCGGATGATGTGATATGCCAAAAGAAGTGGAAAAATTAGGAATTTATCTAAGAGTGAGTTTATTTTTTTAATGTTTAGAATAGTGGCTATGAAAAAAAAGAAGTCATTTATGATATATATTATATTGTCAGGGATTGAGAGAACGCACCCTTAATTTATTTAAATACTTATCATGAGTAGATTATATTTTCCAGATTGAGCATTTGTGTATTATGATAATTATGTTATATGAAGTAAAAAAGTATATTTCCCTTGTTTTCAGTGATGAGACTAGATCCACACCAATATTGAACCTCTGAGTAAGGTTAGGGAGTCACTATATTATGTTATTTAGATTATTAGAGTTAAGAAAGTCTTCTGTTCCTCATGTATCCATTTGGAATGTTTTCTCATCACATATTCATAGCTATGTGGAATGTAGTTTGCTAATAAAAATAAAAGGTAGGTAGTGCTAAAGTTGTGGGTTGGTCTATGGCTATCATCCGTATTATATTTCATCTCTTGATTTCATAAGCAAATCGATAGGATATAGCTGTGTTAATTATATTGTAACAGGTGGCATAATACAGACGTATGTACAAAATACTATTGGTTCTGAAGGTATGGAAGAAATTTATTACTAGATTTGTAAGTCTTGGTAAATATTTCAAATCATATCACACTAATTTATTTTAAGTTCCAAATCATCAAATCCTCAGAATAATTCATCCTCATTTTGAATGAATAAACAAAAATAGAAGAAAGAAAGTGTAGCTAGTACATAGAACTGTTTAATTGATTTATGAAGGATAGTGTGACCTCTAACTCATATGTTTAGATCCATATTGCATTATTTAATGTTTAGTGACCCCAGTGATGATTTGATTGAAAGAATGTTAGAATTGGGCAATAGCATATGTGTATTTCAAGCAAGAGTACAAAAAAGTTTAATTTTATGTTTAATTATTCGATTGTTAGTATTAATAAATGTTACTAAAATGTATCAGAATTGATTACTAACGTGTATATATTTGAAATAAAGGTACAAGGAAATTTACTCCAATGTTAATTACTCTTATGTTAGTTTATTCAGTCGTGGATAAAGGAGTTCGCCAACAACATGCCCATGTGTAAAATAGACGTACAAAATAGCTATTTGGCTATATAATGTAATAAATATTTTATTTATTTAAAAACTTTGTTTAGAGTTGTTCTTTTCCATGCATTCGTATTCTAAGTTTCCACACCCACTTACATATCCAATATGATATGATTGCTCTAATCCATAATTTAATGATGAACATGTTCAGATCTGCTGATAGTGTTTCCACGATCCAAACACTATATGAAATGCTCAACTATTTGATGATCCTCTAGGGAGTTTGTGTACTTAGTTATTATCTAGATGATGATTTGACATCAAAATGTTCCCATTTCTTTCATTGTCTAACTACTGTTTCATTAGAACAATGCTCAATTACATGCCATTATCTTTTATGATGGTAATTGGTAGCTATTGTAGCGTATAAATTTCTAAATAAGTTACGTAGTAAAATCCCTGAGATATTCCCTTATCGTTTCCGTATAGATATTAATTTAGTTATTTATTTTAAAACCATCATACAGTAAAGTTGATTAGTGCTATATTTTGTTTTATTTAAACTATTATACAGTAAAGTAAATCAGTGTTACATCTTTGTTTTACTTAATTTAAACTTATCATAGGGTAAAGTTAATTAGTACTACATCTTTGTTTTATTTGATTTAAGCTTATTATTCAGTAAAGGTTGATTAATGCATTTGGATGATGGGAGGAGATAAATTTGAACTATAACATGTTAATTTAAATGGATAGAACTTTAGTCAATTTCAATTACCCATTTATTGCAAAACCCAATAGATATTTTACTCTTATTGATTATAATATTTCCTCCTATATTTTTATTTGCATTTTTCATATAATAGAACTCTGTAGCCCCCATGGGGCTAAGCTGTAGTTGGACAGTATTCTAAGAGTCTCAATAGTAATTCAAAGTAGAATTAGATTAGTACTTTATTCTATTATCAATAGAATTGGTGCTCCGGGAATTTATTCATAGGTGATGTAGGATTAGTGTTGGGGGAGGGTTACAATATATATCCCAATTAAAAAAACAAATTTAGAAATACTAAAATAAATCAATATGATTACAACTAATAATATTTAAAATGTATACAAAATGTAAAATTCTGATATTTCATTTCCTGCCCTGTCTTTTTATTAACCAGGAGTTCAGCGTAAGATAGTAAGTGTACTAACAAAACATCATATAACTTGTTGTTTACTTTTAAAAGATGCTTTAAGGAATAGTCTCTTCATTCTATTCCAAAGCTAATCTATTGTAAGCTTGAGTAACCAAGGTATTCCAGATGGTAGAGTCCTAAAACATCATCCACATTCTTTTTTAAGAGATCTCTTCACCCTATTCCAGAGCCATCTATTGTAAGCTGGAGTATTCTTATATCAACATCCCAAAGTCAGTTCCAGACTTATCGTTTACCTTAGTGAAGACTTTGGATTCAAAGTTAGAAATAATGCTCTCATGTATTTAGGAGCCCCTAAGGTTTTAAATCTAAGTCAGCTTGTTTAAAAAGTTATAGATAGGTTAGCAATAATATATAATGACCTCAACTTTATGTTAACTAAAGGCTCCTTCACTTTTTGACTAGGGTGATTCAATCAACAAATATCATATGATCTTCTCTGCTTATACATAACATAAGCTTAAATGATTAATGGATAATAGATAAAGGGTTACTATATCCTCATCTCCAAAATGGTTTCTGACTTACAACCACTATCATTTGTATTCATTCAATGACTCTGAAATAGAGTAACGAGAATAGCACCGGAAATCATAAGATTAAGAATTAGTTTAATTTTCAGAGACAAATAAATGATTATATATATATATATATATATGATTATTCATTTCATTTCTCAGAAGTATTTCTTATGCTTCCATATTTTTAATACTTTCTTTGATTCTTTTTTTTTTTATTATAATGTAATCAGCTAATTCACAAATCGTAATGCTGAATAATTTTCACCTCCTGTTAAGCAATGATTTGACACCTACTTTATAAATATTTTCCTTAAACACTGACCACAATATTAAATATTTACCTTTGTAATGTTGATGATATTAAGGCCAAATTAGCTTTTCTCATTCTTAAGGAATATTAAAAATCATTGATCATAGTGACCTGCACTATTTAGAACAGTGACAGTGATAAACTTGAGAGCTGATGGTTCCTGGATCCAAATTCAACCTTCCATTTCTGGAGCTGTTCCAAGTCCCCTCCTCTGAATAAACAATCAATTGATAAGTTGTTTTTTTTTTAAACGATCATCTTTAATTAAGCATTATAAGCAGAATATTAAGACTTTTGCATAACAAGTCGGTTCGGCCACTTTGATTAGCATCTTTATGTTAACATCTGATCATAAACTCAGAGAAGAATATTTAACAAACAACATAAGGTCATTTGTTTTTCTTAACATAGTATGTTCAAGTTCAAATACTGCCCTCATGTTATTATAATTCAGTATTGTTAGTTGGGTAGGTAGAGTTTAATTCTAAAGATAAAAATGTCTTTTCTTAAGTAAACTGAATATAATGTGAAATAGTGATGAGAACATGCTATTTATAACATTGAAAGTTCCAAAAATCTTGAAGATACTGAGGTGTGGACTTTTTGTTAAGTGCTTTAACCTCAAAAAATATTCTTTGATTAATTTATTCAAGCATAGGATAATAGGATTACTTAAATCAGACAGAATACATAAAGGTCCTCACACTGATAAAATATTCTACCAATAAATTATACCTTTGAAGAGCATGATATAGATGAAAAAAGGGAATTTAATTGTCATGAAGTGAATTAGTAAAAATTTCTACAAGGATTGACAGAAGATGAATGCAATCTTGTCATAATATGATGTTAATTTGGCCAATAAAATGTAAGAGCTTACGTAGTATTCAGAACCTGTTAAATTATCTTGTAGAAGGAATATCTACTGCTGTTTTTGCAACAATAAAGCATAGTTAAGTTCTTATCCAACTACAATATAAAAACAATTTTCCAGTTCCTAGAAAAAAAAAGTTGAAATAGAATGGTTCTTTATAAAGGTCAAGCAATATTCAAGAACAGATAAGACAGTATTGAGTTATTCCATGGAAACTTTGATTCTCGAGCCATTTACTCCACTACTGCACTCATTTGTTCGGAGTGAGATTTTCAGCTATTTCTCTTAACTAAACATCACAATAATAGCAGAATAGCAGAGATATAGGAAGAATCCGCACAATGTTCTCTGGCATAGCAAAAGCCTAAAATTATCTAATAAGATTTTTATAATATTACTTAATAATATATTTAAAACAGGCAAAACTCTCCATACAATAGTGCCACTCAGTGCCAGCCAGAGTAATCAATGGATGCCAGAAGGCTTGTGCATAAAATTCCCATCTAGTGCCTACTCATCCAATATCCCCAGACTAGTTTCTGGCTTGTGGCCTTAGTCAATCATCCATTGATTACTCTGGCTGGCACTAAGTGGCACTACTGTATGGAGAGTTTTGCCTGTTTTAATAACAGTTATGTGCAAGCATAAGAGATGGTGATCATGTGATGTTTAGTGGTTGAATATATTTAGTTAGTATCATATAAATATTAACCAGCAGAATCTCACCTTAACATTATTAAAAGCATATTTGCAATTAATTTTGTAATTCCAGATTTTTGCACCAAATAAAAAAATTCAATAATTTATAAATCGGACAAATATTACCTGCCAATCTACTTCCCAAAATTTTTGTATATATTTTTATAAAAATCATTTCTTTGATAATATTAGAAAATGTTAACTTTGTAATTATATAGTGAACTGCTTCTGTCTTTTAATTTAAATATTTTTGGAAAAATGAAACTTTATTGATATTTTTCCAAATATATTCAATTGATAGTAATAACACAAAGGTATTATTCTCCTCTTTTATTTGGGTGTTGCAGACATGACCAGTGATATTAGAAGCAAGGGAATTGAATTTGGGGCTTTCAGATTCATGAATATTGGATTTAAGGTAAAGCTCTAACCAACTAAGCTATACTGTCACAGACTAGTTGTTAACTGCATCACTTTAAACTCAGCACAAGGAATCCAAAGGTCATCATTTTGAATCCAAAGCTAATATTCACTGATCAGGACAGCTAAAGAAGGGAATATCATCGAAATGTTGTGTTATGTATTGGCCTGTGTGTCAAAACCATATAGCTGAATATATTTGGAAAAGTACAAATAGTTTGAATTCTTCAAAAATTTATTTAATAATTAAACTAGACGATGGAAACAGTTCAACACAGAATTGCAAGTAAGATGCTGGTATCACCAACTTTCAAAAAAATCTTTATTCTATCGCCCGAATTCAAATCTGGGCTGAGCAAACTTGAAAATTTTGATTAGATTTAGAAATTCTAATTCAGATAGCCAGTTCTAACCATCCGACATTGGTCAATAAATGGATATATATATTGATAGATATTCTTAGCTAAAAAAATAAACAAGAATGGGAAACAATTCAAACCTTCACCTTGTCAATTGGAAAATCTATGAATATGAACTTCTCCTTTATTATTCCCCTATAATGCACTGTAGGAGAAGACTTCCTTTTATGGGCTATCTGAAAGCTGTTTTCTTCAGTTTACATTACTAATAAAAAGTGGTGACATAAAAACTTTTATCAGATTATCATCGTCTTTTGCTCTAAATGAGAACATTGTAGGGTTCTGATATCTACCATTTTTCTTTTTATGTTATCTTTTTATTAAGAAATAACATTGAAAATATTGAAAAGACTTCAATATTTTATCTATTCTTTTTAATTAGCATTTCACATCTAAATCAATATACTGGTATCTAACTTCTTTTAATTGAAAGTTAAAATTAAATCCCAGAATCATCTGAATTGATAATAGGAGTACTAATGCATTGACTATTAAGGCAGCAAGTTCTGAATGTGGTGCAACATAACCTGTACAGGATTCTATGGAGAACAAACCCTCACCTTAAATTTTTTTTTTTTTTTAAACTAAATGAAACAAATAATTTTTAATTTTTTTTTTTTTGTAAAGAAGTTTTACATTTGTCTGAACATTTATAGGATTTTGCTTGTCATTACATGTTGAACTGTTTTCATAATCTACATCAGGGATTCTCAATGGGGACAAAATCGTCCTGTTGAGGACAAAAATTACATTTTGGGAAGGAAGCAAAAATATCTCAAGATTACAATCGGAGGTTCTTCAGAACTGGGGCCTAGGCACAAGAATCCCATTCAATAATGAGAGTAAATATAAAGTATTCTCTTGTTTAAAATTTTATGGGGGCAATTACAGTAAATTTTGGCTAAAAACCCTTTAAGGGTGTGGGAGTGATAGTTAAATAAAAAAACTGATAAACCCTGATCTAGATGAATTATTAAATGTTTTTACAAAAATCCAAACTTTATTTATACCGTTCCAAATACATTCAAATCAAATAATAATATATAATAGTATAGAACACAATGTTTAGAATGTTATTTTTCTCATCTGTTCATCAGGTGTTTGCTGGTTTGACCAATTACAGCCTAGCATGAAAATTAGACTACTCCTTCTTTGCCTAAAAATCTAGTTAGTTAGAGTATCACTTTAAATTCAGTATTTATGAAACTAACCGTCACTGATTCAATTTCCATGCTAGACTGGTCAAAACTATAAAATTTAAAGAGAAAAATACTACTCCTAAATGTTTCTCTATAAACCCACTTGGAAAAATAGAAATATAATGCATTTTTCTAAAAACATTTGTCCATATTCTAGATAATAGATACAGTATAACGTAATTACTAAAAAAATTAATATTTATTTTATTTAATTTCTACATTAGGTTTTTAGCCATAACTTATACCTTAAAAACATTAAATAAAATTTAAGATTCTTGGATTTTTGTTTAGGGCCAACATTATTTTAGTTATTACACTATAAAGTGAGGAATGATTTTTTTTTTTTTTTTTTAAATAGATATTTGGAAAATTTTCACTCATGTAGTACCAAAAAAAAAAAAGACATGTCTCTCTCTGTCTATATATATATATATAATCAAATACTCCAGAATAAACTCTACAATATTCAATGTATCAAAACAAAAAAATCAATAATACCTATAGCCAGCTTATGCATAGTATACCACCCTGAGTAACATTAAACTGTAAAAATTTAATCAATAATGAAAAAAAATCTCATTAACGTCACACAACCCTAACATTTCCTAATGAATGGCCAACTTTCCTTAATTTATGTATATTCATTTAATTACATTGCTTATTTAATACATTGTCTGTCATATATTCTTTTTTCGAATAGTTTTCCACAATAGAAAAAAAAAAATAGTCAGATGTCACATGACCTAATTTAATAAACTTGTATTTACAAATGTTATATATAGAGCTCGCAAAATAAGCTCTTAACAAGCTTTGCAGAATATCCCCAATCCCAAACCGGTTTCTGCTACTGGTCTCCTCAGTAAGGTGTTAGGATGTTCAAGCATTAGATTTAAAATACCAGGACAAGCCCAGCACTTTATTTAATGTATAACTATTAAGTAGAAAATCTGAAATTTTCTGACATCCATATCTCTTCCAAATGCTTAAATATCCTAGCACCTCACTGAGGATGCCAATAGCAGAAACCGATCTGGGGTTGGGGATATTCTGCAAAGCTTGTTAAAAGCTTATTTTACGAGCTTTATATATAAGTTTTCTGCATGTAAAATTAAAATATTGTCAAAGGTAAGACCTCCATTACAAATAACGAAATAATCAGCATATACAAATTTAAATCTATCCACAGAATAATACAACTTATTATATAAAAGGTCATGCTCATGAATTCTTTTTCAATACGCATTTTGTCTCACCGATGTTGAATTTAGTGTCAGATTAAATACTGATAGACTAAATATTGATGGCAACAATATTGTTGAT
Organism: Epiperipatus broadwayi; assembly: GCA_028023455.1. Taxonomy (NCBI): domain Eukaryota; kingdom Metazoa; phylum Onychophora; class Udeonychophora; order Euonychophora; family Peripatidae; genus Epiperipatus; species Epiperipatus broadwayi. The sequence goes on along the minus strand of JAQFVV010008827.1, from coordinate 3,706 downwards.
AAAATCAGTAAACATTGGTGAGACAAAATGTGCAGTGAAAAAAAGCATCCAAGAACTTTTATCTAAATATAAATTTCATTAATACCCCTTTAACACTTTAAGCAAATACTTTTTATTTATAAGTTTCGATTGTCCTAGCAGTCTTCTTCAGATCTTAAAACTTTTACACTATCTCCACTTTTCATCCATTTTTCTTTTATCTAATAAGTTGTATTATTATACCATATAATACTAAATTGTATAAGCACTTTACTACTGTTACACAATACTTTACTTACCACTCTTTCTTACAGTTTCGATTGCACCAATAAACTTCTTCAGAACTTTATATCTCCTAACTTCAACTGTTACAATTGAAACTGTAAACTGTAAGAAAGGGTGGCAAATAAAGCATTGTGTAACAGTAGTCAAGTGCTTGCACAATTTAGTATTATATGATATACATTTGGCAATGCAATAAGAAAGAGTAGTTATTATATTTCTTGAAGTTGTGTTATTTTGTGGATATGTTTAAATCTGTATTTGCTGAACATTCAGTTATTTGTAATGGAGATTTTTGCTTTGATAATATTTTTATTTCATACGTGGAAGACGATTTGAAACAAAAAAAAACAATTGAAAAGTCATATATTATAAATATGACGGACAATGTATTAAATAAGCAATATAATTGGGAATATACATAAATTATTGAAAGTTGGCTATTTGCATAGGAACATTAGTGTGGTGTGACTTTGATGGGATTGTTTAAATTTTAATTGTTGAATACTATTCACAATAATGTATACTGATCTAAGCTGGCTGTAGTTATTATTGATGTTTTTATATTGAGACATTGAATATTATAGAGTTTATTCCAGAATATTTTGATTATTATATTTATTTTACTTGATTTTGCAAGAAAATCAAGTCATATATCGTGACTTAATTTAATAAGCTTGTATTACAAATATTATATAATGACCGTGCCAATAGCTCTTAACACGTTTTTCAGAATATCCTCAGATCGGTTTCATGCTTCTGGCATTCCTCGGTGAGGCGCTAGGATATTCAAGCATTAGATTTAAAAATGCCAGATCAAATGCTTGAATATCCTAGCGCCTCACTGAGGAATGGCAGAATCATAAAACCGATCTGGGGATAAGGATATTCTGAAAAGTTTGTTAAGAGCTTTTGGTATGCTCATTATATAACATTTATCTGATTTTATATATATATTTTTTAAAACATGGAAATATCTGTTATATTTTCATGTTAGAAAAATCACTCCGGTGTAATAGACAATGATTAATGAAAATAGTACATTGTAAACACTTTTTGCATAGATCTCTGGGTCTTATATAGATACTAAAGCACTACAATAAATATATAAGTTTTAAAGAAACAAAACTCATAATATAGAAGAGAGTTCAACTCGGACTTTCAAGCTCTCTACAGCTATGCACTCCATGTTATACAACTGATACGCATGACCACATATATGTCAAAAAGATAAATGATCTCCAGTATATGTATTTTGTGCTGAACCAGTACTTATCAGTTAATCCACATCACCATCTCCCACACATATATATACAATCAATGCTCAGTTTATATTAACATGGGTATGTCAATAATATTGGCATCAACAAGGGTTTTGAGTGTTCCATCATTAGATTTTCAATCATATGGATGGCTGGAGAGTTGAAAAGTGGAGAAGACTGAAACCTGTCCATTAAAGTTTGAAGATTTGCTATCTTAATATAAACCAAGCACTGATTACATATATGTGTGGGAGATGGTATTTGGACCAAATGTTGAGTGCTGATTCAGCCCAAAATAGGTCTATTGGAGATCATTTATCTTTTTCACATGTATGTGGTCATGTGTATCAGTTGTATAAGATGGAGTGTATAGATGTAGAGAGCTTAAAAATGTGAGTTCAGGTTCTTCTAATTACATTAATTTTAGTATAGATATTATACTTATATTTGAATATTACATATACATATATATCTCTGTTCACATGTAAATAAAAATATTGCTGATTCTACTTAATTTAGATAAAGAAATATTTTTTAAAGACACAACTGAAAATTAAATTATATTTATCCTACTATAAAGTATAAGAAAAAAATTAAAAAAAAACATGACTTTTTAAACCTTACCTCAGCAGGAATACTGAATGGGACACTGTGGTAATCATCACCATAATGGTCTAATTTGAGCTTTAAGTATCTAAACAACATAGTATTAAAAACATCGATGAAGAATAAATAAATATAAACATAAAATATTTAAATTATAGGTGAAAGAAAATATTTAACGAAGATGGTTGAACAATTGAAATATTGCCATTACATAAAAAAATTTTAAATACAGCTAAAATTAGGTGTAAAGATGAGGCCGTTTATTTGTCATATCTTTTAATAATTTTAATACGCCATTAAAAAGGCATGGTTATTAAATAATAATAATTGGAACAATTAAGTCTAATGTTAGTATAATTCACAAGTTAGAACACTAAACAAACATTTTAAAAAAATCTGTAAAAAATACCTATTTCCTGGCATTTATGTCAATTTTTTGATCAGATAAGAAAAAAATAAAAATTTTTACCTGATCTTTGAGTTCTTAAATGCTAAAGAAACCAAGTATCAATACAATAAAAGCATGAATTTCTTATATTAACAGCAATTTTTGTAATTATTAATCAAGTCAGCTTACAGTTTAAAATAATAAACCAGATGAAAGTACAATAATTTTAATAAGTCCGTAAATAATTCAGTTACTAAATGTGTAACATTTAGTATATATAAACTGGATAAAATAAGACCAAATACATTACTATAATTTATAAGTCATATTTGATAAAAAATAATTTTAACAAAGTTGTAAACAATATCCACTCTCTTACAAGATGTCATATCTTATAGAAGCAATATAATATTAGCTGATAATAATCAAATAATCAAAAAAGCAAGTCGTATATAACGTGACATTAATATTAGCTGATGTTTGAAATTCATTTGCAATAGCGAATGATTTTATTATATATAAAATGATTTTTGGATACTAAACTTATCATTTAATCTCTAAATAATAATACTGTTAGATATTGAAATTATCTATCATTGGCTGACTTAAAACGCAGAAACTAGCTACAACAAAAACTGTTAATCCTTATTCCATTCAAAGACAAAGATTTTTTTTGTTTAAAAATGTATTTTACAACATATGGCACTTCTATGAAAACTTCTTTCACATCTCAATTCCAAAAATATCTATCTAGCATTTTTTCTTTTAAACTTAGGTTGGATGGCGTTTTGTTATATATATATAACTTTTGAATCACCCATATTGTAACGGTCAGAAAACGTGTGACTCGTAAACATAGTGCAGAATTCGACCACCATACAGAACAGCAGCACCATCGAGTAGCGAAGCCACCCGTGGTATTGAGTTCGAACATAGTTTATCGGTTCCACAATACAATCCACGAAACAACGCATCTGATGTGACATTAGTAAATATTTCCTTAGGCACGGTGGTCAGGGATATGCAAGAGATTCATGATTTTATTCTCGAGTTAGCCAATAATCAAACTAATATTAATTAAACATTCATATTTACATAATCGAGGAAATATTAGATAGAATGGGTATTGATTAAATGAAACGTAACTGCAGACGTATAGTTTAAAATTATTTATTAACACATTTACAAT
>JAQFVV010008826.1:0-21851 GCA_028023455.1 Epiperipatus broadwayi | reverse complement strand
AATAATAATAATAATAATAATAATAATAATAATAATAATAATAATAATAATAATAATAATAATAATAATAATAATAATAATAATAATAATAATAATAATAATAATAATAATAATAATAATAATAATAATAATAATAATAATAATAATAATAATAATAATAATAATAATAATAATAATAATAATAATAATAATAATAATAATAATAATAATAATAATAATAATAATAATAATAATAATAATAATAATAATAATAATAATAATAATAATAATAATAATAATAATAATAATAATAATAATAATAATAATAATAATAATAATAATAATAATAATAATAATAATAATAATAATAATAATAATAATAATAATAATAATAATAATAATATCATCTGACTTTCTTCTGGTTTCTTTCCATTAACCATCTACGGACTTAGTAATTTTTTAATTGTGCTATAAAAGATGACAACAAGATGATGAGGGCTTCCCTTCTTCACAGAAAAATGTAGGTATTAAGATGTTCATCATCACCATCTAGCATCTGTGGGTACATATAACAGCATAAAAGCCTGGCTGGTGCACTAATATTGGGAATTTACTTCATTAGCATTTTAATGATTAAAATTTAGGCATTTTTATATTTCTCAGTTTTCTCTAAAAATCTTTATAATAATGACATCAGCCAACCAAAAGTCAATCATGCAATTCTGGACAGACTATAATTTGAAACTAGGCTCAGCTCTGCCTTCTTTCATAAAGTTCTCCATTGCTTTCTAACTAGAATATTTCTCTTACTTCAGCAAACCCTTAACTGCCCAGCAGACAAAACATAGCAAGGAAAACAATAAACTCAGAAGAGACTCCTTCATAATCTGCTTAAAACCCTTTTATAGAACACCTATAACAATATAAATTGAGGGTACCCCCTCTTTCATTATTATAAGTGTCATAATTGATCAATAACACAATTGATATCGCTTTTTACACCTTTTTATTTTTCACTTCTTTCATTTTTCACTCAGACCCTTTTAATTTCTCAAGGAGTTCTGTTTTTCTAATTGTAATACAATGGAAATAATTTTTTTCATCTTTACAAAAGATTCAAAACAAAAAAAAAAAAATCTGAAATATGACAAATTTTTAGATTCTCTCAGATGATATTGAAATTACTTTATTTTTTAACAAAAAATATAATGCACAGGATGACCAATTCTATCTATTAGTAAAATTTAAAATTAGCCATACGATAATAATCTGCATTCCTTTTAACTTGTTAATAGAAAAAAAAAAAAAACCATCAAAAATGTGCAAAACATTTACAATTACTCTGACTATTTTTTTATATATATATTCCTGTACATAAACAATTTATAAAATAATCATAAAATCGGCAAAATAACATACAAATTAGTGGTTTGAGAGCGAGTTAAAACCGATGATCAGTGCATCCAGAGAAAAGGTTAGACCACCTGAATTCTCTCAAATGCTTTTGAACTGACTATCACCCCCCTCTAGAAGTCTTCACCATCCACTGGGATGGAGGGGGTGGTGGTGGTGGTGGTACTATCCACTTTGGTAACCACTGATTTATATTAATAGGAGAGAAATGGGCTGTACTTATATTATGATGTAATCTATCTCCAAGGCAATAAATAATTAACCTATTTATTCAGTATAAATGTTTACTATAGCAATTAGAAAGATTTGAACTTAGGATTTTCATTCTATATTGATCCTCCACTTTATCTCAAACAACCAGTACACATGACCACACACATTTGAAAAAAAAAAACCAAATGAGCCCCATTACATGTACCTCATGCATAGCCAGCACTCATCAGTTGGGTTAGATAATAATCTTCCATACACATGTGTGTGGTTGTGTGTATCAATTGTTTGAGGTGGAGTGGAAGATGATTATAGGCTAAAATTCTAAATTTAAATTCCTCTATTTACTATAGTAAACATTCAGTAAACTGAATGAACAGGTTAATTATATATATATATATATATATATATAATTAACCTGTTCATTTACTGAAAGTATACTTTGTACAATAAATCTTTTAAAATTTTATATTTAAACTCTGTTTTAGTATTTTACCATATATATATGACTTCATTTTGTAATTATTTTCAGGATATTCCATGTAGTAAAATAGCTAAATAGCTGATGTTTCACTATAATAACAAGTACCTTCCTCAGAGCTGCCTCTTTTGAAATAATATAAAGTCATCATTTATCTGTGAAAATATTAAAATTAATATATATACGAAGTTAAGTTGTACTATATATTTATGTTTAATTCACCTGAAAAGTAAACTGGTTTTAAAATGCCTATATAGTAAGAGAGTATGGTTTGATTTTTTGCACTGATGGACGATTGTACTGTCATAGATTTGAGATGAGGAATGTATTGACAAAAGTCAGTAAACTTTAATATATATATATATATATATATATATATTAAATATATATACATATATATATATATATATTGTGCCCTTATCTATAGGTCATAATAAGGTAGAATGGTCAATTACTAAAAAATTTTAAATTTTAAGATATGTTTGTATGATATATAAATAATAGTAGGTTAATTAGATTTTATAGTACAATTTAAGGCTGAAAATACCTGTTATATAAAAGTGTAATGGATTATTTTAAAAGAAAACAGTTAAATAAAGCTTAATTATATCCTTGCTTATGGTTGTAAAAGCTGGCCATATAAAATAACACAGCTATAAATAGTTAAAAGTATATATTAATTCGAGTATGATATTTTAAAACTAATAAATTAAATAAATGCTATATGTAATGTTATAATTATAATTAATATTCAAATTTAATCTAATATATTTTAAGATAAACTTTAGGATGGTGAGAATTATATTTAGTTCTACATTTTAAATTATTTTCCAAATTTTTTATAAAATATATCAGTTTTGGTAATTTAGACCGAGACGTAAAATAAAAATAAAAAAATCATCTGATAAAGTTAGTAATCATGTGACTGTATATTATATATCTTCACACACACGCTTGTTAGAATAATAATAAAGTTTGTGAATTATAAAACTAAATATAATTGCTATCGATCCTTAAAGTAAAAGTTGAAATATTAAATATTATTTTAATAATTATTTTAAAGTTTAAAGGATTTTGATAAAACTATAATTGAATTTAAAAATACTATTCTAAGTAATATTTAAGACATGATGTCATAAATTCTTTATTTTAAAGAGGTTTAATCTATTATAAAACTAAAATGTGTAAATTTGTTCGCGCTAAAAAAGTCATTAACCAATCAACGGAGGTAATTTAGCAGACAAAATATAAGAATTAGACGAAGCGGGGGAAAGTAATGTGTAAGTGAAGGAGGAAGTAACATATTTTTTTAGCTGGATAAGATTGTAAGCTAGAAAAGGGATATAATTTTAAAATTTTGTATTTATTTTAAAAGTTTTTTTTTAATATAGTATTTTGAACTGCCTTTACATGAAGGGCTAATTTTAAAAGTTTTCTTGCCAGTAATTTTATTCAAGTTTAGCCAAAACCTTACAGTAAAAAATGGAAGTACTAAAGGAAAAAATACCTAAAAATATTGCTAAAGGAAAAATATTTGTAAAGTGCCTCGATACAGCTTTATTTATGCTCAACCAAAAACTTATTATTGTAACTCAGAGGAATATAATTAGGACGCTATATGGAAAACTTAAAAGAGAAGTTATTTGCCGTCAGAAAAAATTATGACACACAAATTTATAAGGCTACTCTAAAGTTTTTTTTTATTCTTCTCTATGGGAAAATTAAGATGCTGTATATTATAAAGAATTATGTAAAAGTTATAATGAGAAAAAAAATGTTTGTCCTTTTTAAAGGAAACATTACAAAGTATATAGTTACCAGAACTTTAAAAGAAAGGAAAATTTACCGAAAAATAATATGAAAGAGTCATTATTTTTTTTTATGAAAAAAAGAACAGAAAAACTTTCTCTAAGAGAAATTGGAAAATATAAATCTAATATACTTAATAAAATGGATCCATGGATACAGAAAAAATTTACTGAATATTTAAATAAAAGTACCTAGAAGATGCATCATAAAAAGTCGCGCGGGAAAATCTTAGCAGAAAATATTAGAAGAGAATATGTAGACGTTTTCTTTACGGGATTAACTAATATCATAATTAATAATTGTATTAAATATTATAAAAAACCAAGGATTGTCATCTATGAATATTTATTAAACAGAGCAATAATTATTTTGTCTTAAAATTGAACAAGAAGTGACTGAAAAAGAAATAATAAACATTTTTTTTTTAGCTTTAATATGAATGGTTTTCAAGAAAGTTTGATGAAGAAGTACAGTAAATATAGTTTAAATATTTTTACTAAGTTATTTTAAAATATAAATGTTATGTGAGATTAGGGAAAACATATAAACATAAATTTAGTAATATTGAGATTTAAATATAATAGCTTGATAAAATTATTAGAAATATTGTTTAAAAATAAAGTGTATGTATGTGAGTCATATATCTACAAGAATCAAATGGATGGTGAAGCCTATGGAACGCGATCGAGAAGATAAAGATCGTTTGGTAATATTGATATTTATTTATAATGCATAATGTATTTTTTTTTAGATTATCTATTGATTAAGAATGAAGTGTGAAAGTTTAAATTATATGTACACATTTTATACAACATTTTTAACATATAATGAGATAGGAGTAATTCGGAATATGCATGCAATAATTTATTTAAAGTATATTAATAATATAATTTAACAGAGCAATTGTGTGATTCTTTTGAACTTTCATGTGATAAAGTATTCAGATACTTTAAAATAGTTTGTATATGATTAAATATACGAGGAAAGTAGTAAAAGATTTTCTTATAGAACAGTGGAATAGTTTTGAAATAAATGAATTTTATTATTGTTAGAAATGCAGATATGTATTTGTCGATGTACAGTATAGAAAAATCTTGAGAAATAAGATCGGATAGTGACTTGGAAGTACTAGTGGAGAGGAAACCAAGATGATGTTTTTTTTTAAAAATAGGAAAATAAAGGATTTGGATCATATTTAGTTTTGTGTGATTTCAGTATAGTTAACTAAGCCCTATAACTGAACACATATGGTTTGGACAGTGTTTTGCATATTTTTAAACTTTTTGATGTTATAATAAAGCTGAAGAAATAGCTTTAGCATCGTTCCTATAATAGAGGTTGGTAGACAGGTAAAGGTCACTCCTCTATAGTGTCTTTTAATTCACTGTGCCATGATTGTCAAGGTTTATGACGAGTAATATTCTAGTTATATTTTGATCCTATGCATCTATCTTCGCTATCTTTATTTTGTGAATCTGCATCGGTCAGAAAGATATTTTCAAAGAAATAATGAATAAAATAGAACTGAAGATATGTTATCGTTTGTGTAAGAATAGTTTATTTGCTGGAATGTATAAAATTGTGTAACTTTAAAATTGAAAGTCCAAAATATCATAAAGAGAGAAAGAATCATATAATACATTGTAAAATTAATTCGGAAATGAATATAAGATTTTTTGAAAAGAAATCTAAACCAAGTATTTAAAAGTGATAATAAAATTTGAATGAATTTTTTGTTAAAATAATATTTAGAAAATAAGTATTGCATATTTATTAAGAAAATAGTTCAATAAGGTATAATAAACATATACTTGTGCTTGGTATGTTAATAGTTGTAATTATATCATCCGAAGTAAGGCTTGAATGAGAATATTAGGATTAATAAACATCGGATAATGAACAATAAAAAACCTAATACCGAATGTAGAATAATGTTTTGACTTTGTAAGATTCCATACAACCAATATAAAACTAGAATTTTATTGTTTTGTAGAATTTTTACTACGAATGTAAATTTTGTAAAAAAAAATATAATTTTAATAATATTAGGGATGCAAAGTGTTTGTGATAAGCATATAAAAAATGCATTTTGTAGCAAGCTAACCATAATAATAAATCAAGTAATAATACTGTATTTTCTTAAGTGTTAAAAAGATAAGATTTAACTAGGAAAAATAAATAGTATTTTGGTTTCATTTTATAAACTAATAAACTAAGTTGAGATAGGAGAGTAAGGGATATCCAATGTATATAGTGTAAAAATATTGTTAATTTATTTATGTTGTTAATAAACTTTGTTTTAAATTTATTTTAAAGTTTTGTGTCCGCGTTGTTATTTCTCCACATGGATGCATAAAATCACGATACATTTATAATTGAAACAGACATATAGTTTTTGCACAAAAAGGTAAACATAAAAGTGTTATAATAATTTTGAGAATTTATTGGTATGTTAAAATTAAAAGATCATAATTTTATATTATTTATTGGTCATAAGTCGGTTGCCACAATATTACATTAAATTATATGCTAATGTTGCCACACGTATTCTGTTGTCAGATTATTAAAAATACTACCACGTACGTATTTATTTATTTCATTTAGGAAGAAATAAGATTATATCATATTTATTATTGTTATTATTATTCTTATTATTATTAGTTGCTGTGTAGTAGATTATGACATAAAAATTCCCTTTTCATATTTTACTACCGTAATTTTAAATCAGTTAGAATACAATTTATGAACCTGAGATTTTATTTTATTTTATTTTACTTCATTTTTATTTAATTAAGCTAGATTCTTGTTATAAAGAAGATTAAGATATGATTATTATTTTAATCGTAGTGAATAGAGCTTAGAAAGTCGTAAGAATACTATGAGTTAGTTATTTGGTATAGTAAAAAGGGGGAATAGTGTTCTTATGCCATTGAGGTAGTATCGTGTGGATAATATCTCAATGTAGTCTATCTCGTTTCCCGTATTGTCACCCCATGTCTCATGAAAATAGTAAATATTTGTTAATTCATTTTAAAAATTGAACCGTATTTGTATTTTAGAAATTAGAGCTAGTAATCATTTTAATCAATGCTGAATATTTCATTTATTTATTTGTTAACTGAGCTAGAACCTGGAATATTCGTTATAAACAATAATTTTGGGGTGAGGATGCGCGGGGGGAGGTTAGAATATATATATACATATAATAGCATAAAATATATAGCATAATTTTCACAAAAGTAAAAGTATAAAACTGAAAAAGTCACTTTTATTCAATGAAATAAAATTAATCCTTTTTGTAGTATGCTATACTATTTCCATGTTTGGTATCATTATAAAAAGTATGTTTAAAGAACTAGGACTATGATAAAAGCAATAAAATATCATGTACTAAGAGAAGGAAAAATAGTAGAATACATTTAAAAACCATGCTGAGTGGTTTTATCCAATAATAGTGGAAGAGAAGAATCAGTGAAGAGAATTACAAGAGGCTTTTACTCAGTATTATAACATTCACAATTAGTGAGACACACATGTAGTAAAATTTTGAAGATTTGCTAATATGTTGTATTTGAAAAAATGTCACCAGAGTGATTATGCAGTACATTTGGTAAAAGTTAAAAGAATTTTAGCTTTATATATATAAATCATGTTTTTATGATTCAATTAATGCTAAAGATCACTCATTTAATTTTAACATTTAGAAAAATTTTTAGTAAAAATTTAAATAAAATTGAATTTTTAAAATTTATTAAAGTTTAATTATCTAAAATATAACATTTATAGAAAAGTATAATATGACCATTCAAGTTTATAATATAGTTTTATATATTAAGATGGTACAATAAATTGAGTTGAAAACATTCTAAGACACTATAAACTACTATTAATAGTATCATACTGTTCTTATTATTTCAATCTACTTTTTATCTAAAAATATTTATAATTATATATATCCTATAAATAATTATATAATTGTTTGAAAAAATTATAAATCAAAATAAAAAAAATAAAATGAAAAATTAAAATCATAATATTTTATATTTTGTACATATCCAGTTAGACTGTTTAATTCAAGTTCTTTTATTAAAAAATCTATACACAGGTTAAATCTCATTAGTTTGGTATTTCTAGTTTACAAACAATTATGAATTTGAAAAATTTACTAAAAAGAATAAATTCACTTAAATACATACCAATAATTATAATGGTAAAATAAAAATATTTACAAATTAAACATAATATATTAATTGAATTTAAATGTAATTTATTCCTTAAAAAATAACCCTCTAACAAGTTGATATTTTCTATCATTAACCTTAGTGAAAATTTTGTCAATGTTTAACATTTGATTTTAATATTAAATCTTTATTCTATATTAGAATTCAATACATTATACTAGATTTGTTAGAAATATAAGTTTACAAATAAAAAAATATCATATTTAGGTTTGGTAGGGATATTGAAATAAAATAATAAAAAAAAAAAAAAAAAAAATAATAATAATAATAATAATAATAATAATAATAATAATAATAATAATAATAATAATAATAATAATAATAATAATAATAATAATAATAATAATAATAATAATAATAATAATAATAATAAATAAACAGACTGCATTATGAGAATTTATGAGGACTTTTTCACCATTTGACAACAGTCAGAAAAGCAGTTAAATGAGTGGTGCAGAAAATCAATGAAATTTTTATTAAAATTTATTTTTAAAATGGGAACAAAGAAATGTGAAGACCTGATAAATCTACAAAATTCTGCTTTAAAAATTAAAATTGCATTTATAATTTTTAGAAAATTTCAAAAGATTCTAAAATGGTGTCTATAAAAGTATTAGTTAGTGATCAGCTGCAGAAGACATTGCCATTGTATGGAACCTGGTTTTCTTTGTTACTGTTATATTAAAATTTGTTAACTTGTATTTTTAAAATAAACATATGCATATCAAATAAAAGTATAATTATAAATGCTTTATTTTTTAATAATTATTATATCCTTATTGTATGAAAATAATTATGAATCTTTAATAAACTACATAAAAAAATCATTTTTTTGATATTCCAAAATCTTCTCCAAACGTATTTGAAATTAAATTACAAAGAATTAAATTCATCAAAGACATGGAGGCTGAACTAAGTTACTTGGACTTTGCTAATAATTGGAATGTACTAATTTCTTTGGATTTTTTTAAAAAAATATATCAATATCATTAATTGTTTTTCAATATCAAATGAACACATATAATGGAAAAATAACATTAAACACTGTGCAGAAGAGTGATATAATGCAGAAAGACTTCCAGCATTATCTCCAAAAAAAAATCCATGTTAATAGAGTTAACTCATATAAAACAATAAAATAGGTATATTTAAAGTCATTATTTATTTGTATCTTATTATGAAAACATTTGGGATATCTAAATAGCAGAAACTCAATACACTATTAAAGATAGTCGGTAGTAAATCATTGCTAAAACAAATAACATTAAAAAGTTATGTCTGTTGTTTAATGTATGGTTTAAAAATAATAGTTAAATGAAAAAATAAAAATTTGAATTCACACTTGTTTATTTTTATTTGAATATATTTTGCACTTAAATTTGCAGAAAATATAATAAAAGTTGGGCCTTTTTAAAAACTGTCTTTTATTATTAAACTGTATGTTTAATAGGGAGCAGTTAGCATTTTGAAGAGATTTTATAATAGAATTGGAAACTTGTTATATGCAGTTGTGAATAAGTAATAAATAAATTGATATAACTTTTTAATAATTTAATTTTTTCAAAAAGAAAAAACAAACAAAATAATTATAATGTAAGCAATACTTGTTTTGTCATATTGAATTAAAATGACATAACTTTGTGTAAATATGAACACTGTCAACATATTTCTTTTTTTCCCATGTGTCATAGCATCAGCCGGGAAGTGAACCCACTTGTCCGGGACAACTGCTTGTAAAGCGGCTGTCACTGACGTCTTGATCACCAATGCTTGACTTTTTTTTTTAAATAAAATTTTAGCATAAAATCATACGTTTTTTATATTTTGGTTTATTGCATAGAATTTTCAATAAGTACATATTTATTTAATTTAAAGATATTTTTATAGTGCTTGATGGAACACAATATTGTTTGGAAGCATTATATCACAGCAAGTAGATAAGTTAATCATATGTTAACATTAAAACTGTTACCATATTTTTAACAATTTAATTTTTTAAAAAAACTTTTAGCATTCACAATATTTTTGATTATGGGTCAATTTATTCATGCAATTTATGAATAAATTAAACATCTTTATCTACAAAGTGTGTTGTAAATCTGACTACATGTTTTTCTTTTATGGCTAGACTGATGTAATAATGTTCTGACATAAAACTATTGCCATTTTAATTTGAACTTTTAACATAAAACTGCTATTTTTTTAAAAAGTTTTATATGTTATGCACATTTTGACCTGTTTTTTAAAACAATTTCTACTAATGTATAGACTATAAGAATTGTAATCTTTATATACATTTTAATGATACAATGTTGGCTGATTTAAAAATGCTTAAAAAACAGAAGGCCTCAATTTCATGTAGTTTGGAATAATAGTAATCTACTTGAATATTTATTTATATATATGGCATTGTAATGTAATGGTTATTCTAGCATTAATTGCTATGAAATGTGACTTAAATTCTCCATGGAAATTATATTTTTTCAAATAACTGACCTTTAATCAATTCTGCTATTTATTTATTATCAATAAAAGGAAATTCGTGCAATCTTTTATTAACTGATGGCTGAATAAGCTGTTGTTCCATGGAGTTATGCTAAAAATATACTTGACATTCAGTAAGTAAGATATTTAAGGCTGCTTTATTAATATAGGGCCTCATTTAGCTTCAAAGAAGTATCTTATAACAGTTTTATTATGAATTAGATAATGTATAGTTTTAAACATAAAAGTGAAAACATAAAAATGAAATAGTTGATATAACTTTCTAAAGCACTATTATATCTTATTGCATTTTAAATTTAATTAACTTCTATTGAATTAATCAAAAATAATTGTATAATGCATTGCCAATAATAAATAAATTGCACCAACAGTTTGGGTTCAATTAATCTTTAAGCAATCTATTGACAAAATAAGTACAGCAATTTCATTCAGTTGATTAAATGAGGATTCTTTTCTTGGTTTCTTCAGCTGTGGTGTCAATTCTAAAACATTTGGCCCTTGAGTTTTTCATTCTTATCACTGCATTGGACTATTACAAATAATTAATTTTATCCAATAATGAATAATATTTCTGTAGTATAATTTTTATTATACCACTCTCAAGCAAGGTAAGGACTGGTTTCTATTCATTTTTAGCACCTTGTGAAGGGTTGTAATCATAAACATATGACCAATGACATGTGAAAATTATTTATGATCCCCAAGATGCACATTTCATGCAGAACAGCACTCTCAATTGACTTAGATCACAATCTCTTACATATATCTTTATCATTGTTCAGAATATATATATATATATATATATATATATATATCATATATATATATATATATATATATATATATATAGAGAGAGAGAGAGAGAGAGAGCATATTACTACAGTAGAATTTATAAGTCAAATGTGCTGCCTTCACAACTTTGAAACAAATTACTTAATAAAAGTGTATTAATAATTTTTATAAGTCATTCATTAGATTAGAGATTATCCAATAATGAATAATATTTCTATAGTGTAATTTTCACTACACCACTCTCACACAAATAGGATAATATACTTTCATTAAGTGATTTGTGCCAAAGTTGTGAACACAGCACATTTGACACTTATCAAATAAGCTGTAGTGATTTGCTATCTATCTCTACATACTGAAAATGATAAAGATATATGTAAGAGTTTGTGGTCTCAGCCAACTGAAGAGTGTTTGCTCAGCATGAAATGTGTATTCTGGAGATCATACATCTTTTTAACATGTCTTTGGTCATAAGTTTATGATTACATTCCTTCACAAGTTGTTAAAAGTGGATAGAAACCAATCCCTACTTCGCATGAAAGAGGTGTACTGAAAATTACACTACAGAAATATTATTCATTAATTGGATAATCTCTAGTCTAATGAATGAATAATAAAAAATATTAATACACTTTCATTAAGTAGTTTTATGTGTATTGATATATTGTTATTGGCCGAATTGAAAATACAATTTTTAAAAATATTATTTTATATTACTAAAATAAAGATGCTCATTAGTTATTTACAAACATTTTCTGTCCTTTGTTTGTTTGTTTCTGTTTCACTCAAATGATAGAAAATTAATTATAAAAAGACATATATAGCTTGATTGTTTTAAAATTATACATATAAAAAATGTGTTGTAAATCATAAATTCAGAAGCTATTTAAATATATGATCCAGATTTGTGGAACTTTTAATTAAGTAAGTTTTATTTTTCGTCAGTTTTTTTTAACTTTCCAGTTAAGTTCAACTATTAGCCAACATAGAATAGGCAGATAAAGTTGTACTAACTAAAAAAAATTTTGACTTCCTTAGAAATTTTTCAGTTATTTGGAAAAAAAAAAATTAATCAAAATTTGAACCCACATTGTGGTTAAGACAGGTTTAACATACTATTTTTTTTTCAATTGTATGTATGGTGGGTGTATCCGTGGTTACATATAATTAAATATATTTAAAGCATATAATTAGCTATAATTTTTTACATAATGAAATTTTAATTTCTTCATTAATTGTAAAGAACATTGTTTTCTAAAAGCACTTCTAGTCTTTAAAAAAAAAAGATTCCGATCTCAAAAGAAAAGTTAAAATGACAACCGATCAGTAGGAGAACTCATCTTCGGATTGCTGTGTTTCTGAATAAACGTGTCAGTAGATGTGTGAGCAGGAAATTAGAGAAATGCACTTAAGAATAAAGCAGGAGAACATTAAATCAGGAAGATAAAAAGCACTTTGGGATAGTAATGAGAAAATCTCATTGTCAAACAGAGATTAGCATTTAAACTGATATAATAGACGATTTTAATTACTTCTTTAAATTTTAAAAAAATTATTCTGAAAATGTAATTAAAATTAAATATTAAAAAAAATGCTTTTATTAAAAAATTGAAATGACTTTTTCAGCCCAAAGCTTTACAAATACAACTTTTTTTTTTTTTAAAAAAAAAAACTATTTAAAATCTATGATGCAAGTGCTTTTTAAGTATTATATTTTCACTGCTCGATATAAAAGTTGCTCATGGCCACAACAAATAATGTAAACAAATTAAAAGTTATCAGAAATATAAAAGTAAAATACACTCAATTTTTAAAGCAAAAAGGCTAAAACACATTATAGCAGTTAATAGTATGTTTGCTCACCGTGATTATACATGTATTTAAATACATAGAGGTGAGTATTAATTTTATTCTATTATAATTTGCTTGATCTCATAATTTTATAGCATTTGGAGTTGCTTAAAAAACACTTGCAGGCATCTGCCATACAGAATAATTAAATTCTTAATAGACAAAATGTCAAAGATCAAGCTAGTAAGAAAGAATGTGGATCTTTGGTAAATTTTATTGGGAGTTAATTAATCTATGTAACTGCATAAAATGAACTAAGAGTTTGCATTTAGCACATGTGATATAAAATTCAAATTATATATTACTTATTTTAATGTACCAAAAAAATTGTGCTAGAATTGATTAATTATCATAGAGATGAATATTCCATGGAATAATACCAATGTACACATCTAAAGCATTCTATCATGAGTTGCGCTCAAATGGTGTATTCCAATAAAAATGACTGCTTGTACATTATCATAGCTTGTTGTTAAACAGGGCTCCTAGGTTCATGTATATTTTTGTTTATCATTTTGATTTTCTTCTTAATCATTGAATTTGCAATGTAACTATTAATTTAATGTCCTGCTTTGTTGACTACTTCTTTTCTAAAAATTGGTTTTATTTAATTTCATAATTTTCAATGTAATATTTGCAATTACTTAGCTATAATTTGAATCTTTATCTTCTCTTTGGAAAATGTGGCCTGGAATATATATGTTCACCATCTTGCATTTATTAATATCATATTTTATACTAACCTATGACTTATCACTAGCAGTTGAGTACATTTAAGAAGATGTAAACAATGTTTAAATTTTTCTGAAAATATTTAACAATTTTGCTAAATGATGGAAATAGTCTAGTATATGTCTACAAATCAATATATACATATCATATTAATAATGTAGAAAATTCAAAATAGCTTTGTATTAAATTTTTTCCCCTAAAACTACATTGAGAAAGTCTAAATCTCTTATTACAGAGATATGTTTCAAGCAGGTGAAATTATCACTTTATTAGTTAGAACAGAAAATGAAAACATGTAAGTAATAATTTTGTATGCAGAAACCACCATATCAACTGTCTCAAAAATCATTGTTTCACTTATACATTATTTAAAAAAAAAAAAGGGTAAATAAATAAAAAATATAAGTATTAATCTCACATATTCAAGCTTGTGTTACTTATTCAGTTAAGATTTTTCAATTTAAGTAAAGGAATTACATGTGTATATTATTTCTCCACTTCTTAAAATTAAAATTTGATTTGAAATAACTTAAAAGCTTAACCTTTTATATGAGATATATTAGATTAATAAATTCATAGGTATATTTTATTTTAATATTTTTATTTTTTGATTGTATTCTTGCAATTAATAAAATTCAATTCTTTATATTTTAATTATAGAGATGAATTTAATACGTGAAAACATTCTAAAAAAATAAAATATTAACTTTTCAAATAAACAAAAATGATTAATAATGAAAACTCAACATAAATAAAATTGTCAATAATAAAAGATTTTGTTTTAGTTAATAGACTATAAAAATATTTAGGACCAAATAAACAATGATTAATACAAAATTTAATTTGTTTATATATATCTTACTAAAATATAGCTTCAAATAATCAAAAATTACTTTAAACAATTAAAATTAAACTTTAAATTGCAAAATTGAATAATGGTTTTGACAGCTTTTAAAAAGAGCTATTTTTATGTTTTTTTTAAAATTCTAATATGATCAAAGTTTTACTTGAATAATACTGCTATTAATAATTAGAAATTACTTTATTTAGAGATCTTTGGAAGAACACTGATATTCCTTCAATTTTCCTTCCCTCTGTTGCAGCTACCAGTAGTGTTCTTTTTCCAGTTTTGCATTCATTTGATAGTAAAAAGGCAAAATTAAAATAATATTCATTTATTAATTCAAAAAATAATCTAAAGAGGTCAGTATTCTGTAGCCATTGAAAATTTCAAATAATGTAGCCCTTTCTACCCTGTCATTGATTGCTAATTTTTTTATTTTCCAGCTTTGAGATCATTTATACAATTATTTTGAGAAGATTAGAATTGCAAATAAAAAAGATCTCTGTGTTTAGTTTATTGAAATATTTAAAATTATTTTTACCCAATATTTGTATAACAATTATTTAAAAAGAAAAGTCTACATGATTACATTTTGATTTTATTTGAATATGTTTCATTTTTAAAAATATAAATTAACAAGTTCAGTCATAACAGTACCAAAAAATTAATGCAAGACTGATGATGTCTTTTTTAACACTTTATAGTATAAGTAGTCTGTAAGGTTTGTCCCATTTTAGAATTTACAATTGCAATTTTTAAATTTTAGAAGACAATTTGATAATCTCAAGATGACTGCCCATTTATTCATTTAGGTTTTTAAATAAAGTTTAATTCACTAAGATTACATTAATTTTCTTTTCTTATTTCCTGTGCTGACCTTCATTAACACTGTTTTAATAAATAAAAAAAGTTCATTGTTTTATGGTTAATAATATTTTTTCTATATCTGCAATGTTCAAATAGAATTGTTTAAGGATGTTTTTCATTTGTAATCTTATATTTCTAGCAAATCAAATTTAATTAATTAAATTCTAATACAGAATAGAATGATTACAAAAATTGCCACCAGAAGAACAATGGAAATATTTTTACCAGTTGAAGGGTTAAATCAAAAGTTACAAAAAATCAAAAGAACTGATATACAAGTGACACCCACATGTTTAGATATAAAAATTTAATAAAGTTTATAAAATTAAATAATAAAAATAATAGATTATATATATATATATATATATATATAAACTTATTATTTCATTTTCATGTTATACATCAAAGAAAGCAAAGAAAGCAAGCCTGTGTCCTTTTATCTCATCTCGATATGATTAGACTCTATTTTATTATTTTTATGAATTGGAAAAAACTTTATTTTCTTTGAATTTTTTTATCCCCAGTAGCTCATAATATCTAGCTATTGCAGTTATATCTAATAACTTGCACAAACTCATTTCTAATTAAAATTTCTACTACTAGAAATTAAAAATGGATTTTAGTTATTAATAGAAATCATTGTAGTTTCATACACTATAAATATTGTGCAGAATAATCAGGTAATAACTTAAAGGTAGGGATTATATCAATTTTATGAGCTTAAGAGAGTTTGTAAAGTGCTTCCTTTAGTTATAAAATAAAAATTATTAATTTAATTGTAAAATATATATTGTAACAGCAGAAAGATCTTTGAGATTCACATATACTGACCCTGAGGGCGCCACTAGTCCGAAAATAGGAACTAGACATTTATTTTAAGGGTGGACAGGATATGCGAATCAAAAAGGCACCAAACTACACTCAGGAAGAAACAAGATATCCTAACTATTGTTTAGACAGTTGAGAAATCAAAGCACAAAGACAAACATCAGCCAAATTAAGTTTAAACAATTTATTAATTTTATTAAAAGTTGGGCAATAGAATGAAGACATCTAGCCATGAATACAAAAGTGGCTTATAGTAACATACACATATTTACCAGAGAGTGCACAAGAGTATGACAAATATGAAGGCATTAAACATTTTGGCAGCAAAATTCTCTCACTTAAAATATAAGAAATGGTTAGGATAATATCTTCTTGCTGGCCAGTTGTAAAATTACAAAAACAAACAACAACTCTAGCTTCCTAAATCAGAGATAATAAAACAGTTACTGTCCCGCTGGAAATCAATGAAACCAGCGCGAACGTTCGAGCAGTAATATTCTAATTACTGTCATTAAAATGCCGCAGGACTGCTGCGCGTAATACTACATTCAAAGTAAACATGGTTGATCTCACACACAAGACAGCAAAAGATATTTGATTATGATCTTACATAATCCAGAAAGAAATGACTACTTTCAGACAACCCAAAGAAATAACTTGACAAATAGCCAGCAAAAAGATTTTGTTGTTTGCACAAAAAGCGCAAACGAAACATGCATAAAGATTCTTTATTTTACAACTAAGGACAGGTGAATAAATAAAGACTACGAAAACTGCCAATGTGTTTTGTAATAGTTAATGAAATAATCAGGTATATATTAAACATATAAAATACAATCTCCTAATGCACCCCCTGATAAACGAAAATTGCAAACAAACTTGGAATCTTAAAACTAAGATTCCAAGACACACTTTAAATACTAGAAAAGAGTACATACAGATAATAAATAATAAATAAAAAAACAATTAATACCATTTTAAAACATATTTATCATTAGATTGAGGGGAGATTTAATTAAATGCAATTTATTTACCCTGGCTAGAATAGGAAAAAGTTTAGCTTACGGTAAGGCAGAGTTCTAGTGATTTAGTGATGAGTGCGCACTTTTGATAATAGTTCATCTTTCAGGTCCTTTGACAGCAGCAAGGTAGAGGCAGTGTTTATTTTAGAGGTTCATGGCATGACTGAAGGAGAGCTGGTAGGCGTGGGTCCGTCCTTTGTTTAAATTAGCCAGACATTCTAATGATGGCAAAACTCATAGCGGTGGATTTTGACATCTTGCACAGCAATGAAGTTTGTCAATAATTATTTAAGTTTTTAGTAGGAATTAAATGTCCGAACAGCTACTCACAATGGTATCTCTTTGCAGGCCATAATCCAAGTGTGTATCTAATAATGAATCTCTTCTCTCTCCAAAAATTGGCGGGCTATCGTTGCCTCGCTACATTTCCCATGCAAAACTTTCATTAGTGTCCATTCTATATTCCAGGCAGGGCAAATATTAATTTCCCACTCAATCTAATTTAAGACTTCCAACCAGGGATAATTGAAACAAAAACAACAAATACAAAACTAAATCTCCGCTTTTTAGAATTAACTTTAAAAATAATTACAATAAAAGCAACAGGAATATATAATTAGCAAGCTTGCCTGTTTTTAATCAAATTGATTAAAACAGACGGTGAAAGTAAACTATTTTACAATCAATTTTATAAACATTAAATAATCTATTTTAAAATATAAATGCGTATGTGTTTTAAATAATAATAAAAAAATTGAGCCTTAGACATTTAATGAAAATGAAGTTGTTTTCCCTTTTTAATTTTAGTAATAAAACCATTGAATCGGAAATCAATCCGGCTCAACTGCCTCAACACGTGATCAAAAAAAAAAAACATTCCTGCAACTTTTTTTTTCTTTTTTTTTTTAACTAAAAACATTTCAAAAACTACCCCTAGGAATTTGGCTGAACGCACTCATGAAAAACCAAAACAATATTTCATTTCTTACATTTATCCATTCTCATAAATCATTAACAAAAAATTTTTTTTGTCTGTTTTAAAACAATCCGTCCGATTGCTAAAAGCCGAACCTTTAACTTTTGTCCGGCGGTTCTTTTACTCTTTTTATTAATTTTCTGAAATAAGTTCCTTTCCCCCTCTTATATTTTACCTGCCTAGAATTATTTATGATCTTGTCTCTTTCCCATTCTGTTTTGCTTTCTAGCATATATACCTGAATCTTTTTCTTAACGAAACTTCCCAATTCTTCATCTTTTCCTACTTTATTTTTAGTCATATCAACACTAGTAAATGGCAACACTTCATTTCCCACAGACTTTTTATGTGCCTTGAATAAGATTGCTTTATAAATGGCTTTTATTTCTGTTTTAAAATCATATTCCGAAAACTTTTCCTTAGTTTTAAACCCCTGTTCACAACTAACAGTTATTTTACTCAACTCATTTTTAACCTCTTGAGGTAACTTATAACTGTCTCCAAGATTTTCTTTCTCCACCATACTATCTCTCTCTCTCCACTCTCTACTTATTTCAAACTTTATTTCCACCCTCTCTGTCCTAGTACTCTCCTGTGCTACTTCAATTTCTATATCTTTTACGACTACTTTTTTTACTTCCTGACTCTCTTTACTCATCTCATTTTTCAAATCCTTTTCCATCTCCACTTCTTTTTGTTGAGTTTCTTCTACTCTTCCTGTCATTTCTCTTCTCATTTCTTTCATTTCTGCTCTCAGCTCCTCCAGTATTGTTTGTTGACTCTGTTTTATTTCTATATTTTGTTTTGTTATATTTTGTTTCATCTCCAATATTAACCTTATCAACATCTGTGTCTTGCTCTCTTCTTTTTCTACTATCTGGGAGTATTTAAATGAAACAGGGCTCTCTTCCAAACCTGCTGCCCTGTCGCCTTCTTCTTTACCTTCCATTTTTACACAAGGCTAACTTGCTATACTAACTTTTTTTTTTTAAACAAAAATCTCAAAGCAAATAAAACGCTATTTATTTATATGCAAGAAGACAACGAACTATTTTTACTACTTTTAAATTCGAAAATTTACTCCGAACGATTTTTTTTTTTTTGTTTAAACAACAACAACAAAAAAAACTCTATTTATTATTTATGTCATATGAAAAAGACGAACTATATATATTTAACTCTTCAAAAAAAATTAACTCCGACAGACTTTTTTTTAGAAAATATGCTATTTATTGTTTATTTATTTATGTCATATGAAAAAGACGAAACCCCATTCTACCAAACTGCTCCAACAATACATGCAATAATTAACAAAAATCGAACCTCTACCAACTAGATCTTGCCACTTACACCTGAAATCTTTCTCAACCATCTAAACAAAATCTCACATGGGTTTGAAAACTCGGAAGCCCCACGTTGATGCGCTAAAAATTACTATATATGTAATGGGAGAAAGATCTTTGAGATTCGCATATACTGACCCCGGGGGCGCCACTAGTCTGAAAATAGGAACTAGACATTTATTTTAGGGTGGACAGGATATGCGAATCAAAAGGCACCGAACTACACTCAGGGAGGAACAAGATATCTTAAATATTATTTAGACAGTTGAGAAATCAAAGCACAAAGACAAACATCAGCCAAATTAAGTTTAAACAATTTATTAATTTTATTAAAAGTTGGGCAATAGAATGAAGACATCTAGCCACGAATACAAAAGTGGCTTATAGTAACATACGCATATTTACCAGAGAGTGCACAAGAGTACAACAAATATGAAGGCATTAAACATTTTGGCAGCAAAATTCTCTCACTTAAAATATAAGAAATGGTTAGGATAATATCTTCTTGCTGGCCAGTTGTAAAATTACAAAAACAAACAACAACTCTAGCTTCCTAAATCAGAGATAATAAAACAGTTACTGTCCCGCCGGAAATCAACGAAACCAGCGCGAACGTTCGAGCAGTAATATTCTAATTACTATCGTTAAAATGCCGCAGGACTGCTGCGCGTAATACTACATTCAAAGTAAACATGGTTGATCTCACACACAAGACAGCAAAAGATATTTGATTATGATCTTACGTAATCCAGAAAGAAATGACTACTTTCAGACAACCCGAAGAAATAACTTGACAAATAGCCAGCAAAAAGATTTTGTTGTTTGCACAAAAAGCACAAACGAAACATGCTTAAAGATTCTTTATTTTACAACTAAGGGCAGGTGAATAAATAAAGACTACAAAAACTGCCAATGCGTTTTGTAATAGTTAACAAAATAATCAGGTATATATTAAACATATAAAATACAATCTCCTAATGCACCCCCTGATAAACGAAAATTGCAAACAAACTTGGAATCTTAAAACTAAGATTCCAAGACACACTTTAAATACTAGAAAAGAGTACATACAGATAATAAATAATAAAAAAAAAACAATTAATACCATTTTAAAACATATTTATCATTAGATTGAGCGGAGATTTAATTAAACGCAATTTATTTACCCTGGCTAGAATAGGAAAAAGTTTAGCTTACGGTAAGGCAGAGTTCTAGTGATTTAGTGACGAGTGCGCACTTTTGATAATAGTTCATCTTTCAGGTCCTTTGACAGTGGCAAGGTAGAGGCAGTGTTTATTTTAGAGGTTCATGGCATGACTGAAGGAGAGCTGGTAGGCATGGGTCCGTCCTTTGTTTAAATTAGCCAGACATTCTAATGATGGCAAAACTCATAGTGGTGGATTTTGACATCTTGCACAGCAATGAAGTTTGTCAATAATTATTTAAGTTTTTAGTAGGAATTAAACATCCGAACAGCTACTCACAATGGTATCTCTTTGCAGGCCATAATCCAAGTGTGTATCTAATAATGAATCTCTTCTCTCTCCAAAAATTGGCAGGCTATCATTGCCTCACTACATTTCCTGCGCAAAACTTTCATTAGTGTCCATTCTATATTCCAGGCAGGGCAAATATTAATTTCCCACTCAATCTAATTTAAGACTTCCAACCAGGGATAATTGAAACAAAAACGACAAATACAAAACTAAATCTCCACTTTTTAGAATTAACTTTAAAAATAATTACAATAAAAGCAACAGGAATATATAATTAGCAAGCTTGCCTGTTTTTAATCAAATTGATTAAAACAGACGGTGAAAGTAAACTATTTTACAATCAATTTTATAAACATTAAATAATCTATTTTAAAATATAAATGCGTATGTGTTTTAAATAATAATAAAAAAAATTGAGCCTTAGACATTTAATGAAAATGAAGTTGTTTTCCTTTTTAATTT
>JAQFVV010008825.1:0-21889 GCA_028023455.1 Epiperipatus broadwayi | reverse complement strand
GTAATATTTTATTGGCCAAATGAGATAAAACTCTAAACCTTTGATTGGTCAATTACAGAATCAGCAGTAAAATATATATTCATCTTTTAATATTATATTCATTTTAGTTTTATTTGTAAAAGGTATATTAATAATTTGTCAGGTTATGAAAGTGAACGAAAATTTTTTCAAAAATAAATTTTTATTTATAATTATAAAAATATTCAATAGTGGTGACTCTGAAAAAAAAAACATTTCTAACAAATTAAAAAGTGTTGCCGACATCATTGATTTCTTTCTCAATTTTACGTTCTGTAAAAATAAATAATTTTTGCTAAAATCTTAACTATTTTTCTAAAATAATTTTATTTTTAGCATATTTTATCAAAATAATTTATAATATGTCAAAAATATTTTTAAAATGGTCAAAAACATTCATTTATCATTTGCAAAATGAAACAAAGAAGTTGGAGTGGTAAAAAATATTGAAAAGTGGTCTTCTTTGTCTAATATGGTCAACAACCAATCAACGCCAAGCAAGGACTGCCTTCTTCTATTGTTAAAACTAAAATTTGAATATTATTGATTTTTTACTTGTAAGAGGGCAGCATCATATGGTACTTTTTTAAGCTTTAAAATGACTGTAAATTCTTTACTGTAGAGATAAAAATGATGGAATTGGAGTGACTTGAAGTCATGATCATTTTTAACCAGACAAGGAAGTTAAAGGGTATTCATATGCTTAGTAATATTTCTTAATTTTTTTAATAAAATAATTACAATATAAAATGTCATTAACTTTGTACTGTAATAATCAACTGATGAAAAAAACTTTAATTTATTAAAATCTCAAATATGATGTCAATTTAATATTAGAAATAAAAAAAAATTCAATATTATCAAAAAAATCTGCCAATTCATTTTTATTAATAATATCTGACAACTAACTTAAAAACACACCCAATTATGACTAATCCTCATTAGCCTCTAAAAATTAATTCACAGAAAGAATATTAAAGAAAAGATCTCATCATCAATATATATATAATCAATTCTTTAATAATAAAGCAAATTATCAACAAAATTAATTTCTGTAGGTACTTTTTCAGTTTCTTTATGTCATTTATTGTAGGTTTTAGAAAGCAATGATAATTGCCAGATGATAGGGCTTAACAATTTTTTTAAAGCTCTTTAAAATCTAAAAATACCTAGATTAGTTTCAAGCAAGTTAGCTTAGATTGAAACATTTATATGTTTTTTTCAGTTTAACCTGATAGCTTCATATTATAACATAAAGATAAATTATGAGAACTAGTAGGAAGTTGCATTAAATCCTAAAGATCCAATTGTATTGTTCCAAGATCCAAAGTCTCCTCACTACTGAAAGCCATACTAATCTGTCAAATTTGGATAGGAAATAACAGGATTATGATTTATTAAGTACTTTCATATGGAAACTATCATTGATTTCTAAAGCTGTTAATAAATGGCACAAAGAAGGTGAAAAATTATGCTACTAAAACAGCAATATGTAAGCAAAAGTCATGTGATAGATCATGCAATATTTTATTAGTGTATAACATTAATATTAAAGAATTTTATAACCTGCTTTTCTTCACATTTTCGTAATTATAACATTAATATTAGTAATAGATATATATTCTTTCCTGTTTAAATAAAGTATATCAATGCTTTTTCATTTATGAACAGAATGATACGTATCCAAACTATCAAATACACAATTCTCATTAATATTAAGACCATTGATTTTATTGAAAGCTTCAATTAAAGAACTCACAGAGTAATAATGTAAAGCATCATATTTTTTCAAAAATGTAATAATAAATTTAGAAATTCTGTCAGCCATTTCTCATTTCCACTTCTCATGTGGAATCAAGAAGATTAAAAAAAAAAAAAAAACAATTATTTTTATAAAATTTAAAAAAACTATACGTGACTTATTTTTCACCAGTGTAATGCTAATAACCTGATCTCTTTTTTTTTTTTAAAAAAATTTCTCTCATTTTTATAATTAATCTAATTTTTTTATTGTTATCAGAATTTTTGTTAATTCTTACATTTTTATTATCTGATTTATTTAAAACATTTTCTCTAAAATTAACATTGTTCAATAATATAAAACAACTGCTTTTATCTTCTTTTTAAAACAAAATCGTGTCATTGGCCTTCAGTCTATTTCTTGAGAACATCGACTTTATTCAAAGCAAAAACATTTTTTATCTGTTTTAATAAATGCAACTAGATTATTTAAAACATAAATCGTGATTTATAATTTTTAAATCACCAGAACTCATATTAAATTCAAATAAATTAACTATAAAATTTTTATTAAACATTACACCATAATTATCTTTAAATAAATTACTGTTGCAATACAATTCTATTGTATTTTTAAACAATCTATTAATTATTATTTATTGCAATATGTTTTATAATAAACAAAATGAAAACACTTTAAACCACTTCAAAAATGAATTTAAAATTGCATAATTAGCATTATTTTTTTCATATCCAAGCTTTTTTTAAATTAATAAATTCAAAAATGATGTCAAACACTTTAACCGAGTAATCTTTAATAAATTCATTTAAAATTAAAATCCAAACTTTAAAATCATATTTATTAAATATTCTTTTTTTTAATATTTGTAACAATACTACATGATTTGGAAATATATTCTAAATTCGACAACACTTAAAAATAATATGATAGTTTTAAGACCATTCATGTCAAAAATGATAAAAATTATCAAACAATATTTTGCTACACACTAAAAAAAAAGAAACTCATAAAATCAAATATCATAAATAATAAATAACTTTTAATAAACTAAAATAATTCAAAATATTAACATATATAAAATAAAGAATACAAAATAAATCAACTTTTACAAAACGTTACTTATAAATAATAAAACAAATTATATTACCATAGAATAATTTCCAAAAAATAAACACGAAATTCAAATACAGAAATATAATACTGCCTAATGCTATATTAATAAATATAATATATAATGTAGAATTAAATAGTAATAAAACTAATAGCAAAGTCAAAATATCATAAGAGTGAACTAATTTCCAACTATTAGACAAATAGAACTTTGAAAAATGTAAACAAAAGCATCAAATATATGTACTCATGTAAGAACTACAATTCAAAGCAGTTATCAAACAATGTTAACATTAAAGAAACTTATTATAAAAATAAGACATTATTTTAATGTTAAGAGTAATTGGCAATTGCCTTTGAATGCTGGACAATCATATATATATATTGTAATGTGCTAAACCTGCCAATCCTGGTAGCAATATATATATATTGTAATGTGCTAAACCTGCCAATCCCGGGTCAATGAACAATATAATCTGAATAAAATCTAGATCAATTGGGGTCGCCATTTTGCAATGAACTATCGACAATAATATGGATAATAATATAAAAAAAAGTTTTACTATGCCTAAGACTTGAAACGTTATCCATAATAATCTAGATTCAGCCTAAATATGGCATGTCATTTTAGAAAAGCCTTAAAGTTGATTTGGCATTTTGTAATAATTACCACTTGTTTATGATCATCATCAGCTAGCGTAGGGCTAGCTACTTTGTCATAATAATAATATGGATTTTTATTTCATTACCTCTCTTCATTTGTTTAATCAACATTTGTCATAAAGAAATGCCCTCAATATTTATACTATTTATCACGAAGCAAAAACATGCATTAACAAATAGTGACTCTGTAATAACTTTACTATTATTTTTTTATATAACTCGAACTTTGGTCAATACATTAGGCACTAACAATATCTTCCCATATATGATTATTTTTAAATCATCCACTACCTTTTTAATAAAATACTGCTAACAATCTATATTAAAATCTAATGTATCCAGACAATGTTTAAAATCGAAATAAGAGCTTCACCGGCTAAAATCACTGCACCAAACTATCAGCAAATTTATCACAGTTCAAAGCAACTGCAATAAGAAGGGAGAATCATATATCATATGTATTTCTAAACAATAATATATGCTTTGAGATATCTATTTAATTAATAATTAACATAACTTAATTCGAATCAATAACCAACTAACATTCTGACATACACCTATGAATTTAATTATTATATTTAGTAATTTAATTTATCTTAATATCTTAATGATACTGTATTTTATTTAAATAGAGTAATTTTCTAAATAATTATAAGTACATTTTTGGAAAAGGTTTTATAAACCTATACACTATTTTAAATGTTTCAACAAAACAAATCTTTACTAAATTTTCATAACTATTTGTGTAAAACACTAAACATAATATAATCATTTCATCCATACTCTTACAGTAGAGCAATATGCAATTATTGCTTCATTTATATTCTTAAATGACACACTCCCTAATAGTTTATTATCAATAAATCTATTAGGTAATTTCACATTTTACAGTACTCAATCACATTATATAAAATATACCCTAAGTTTCTATTGGATGTTTGTTGAATTACCATCACTTATATTATTTTATCCACTTAAGTCTCTAATCAATCAATTATAAAATGGACTTTGTAACAATTAAGCTATATTGACAATAATTGGCAGTTATCCAAGCCAAAGACAACATTTGGTTCAGTTAGTCAATAAAATTTATGATCTCCATTTAAAAAAATGTAAAAAATAATTAAGATAAGTCATTCTGACTAATGACAGAACACAATTGATTAAGATTTTATAACTGGACAAAATAAGCAAATCGATCATTAACTCTGAACTAATGAAATTATTTTACTAGTAAATTATTTTACTTAGTAATATTAATTTAAATAAATAAACAAACATTTTGAATGCATTAATAAACATAAAATTTATATGTAATAGGATTTAAAAAAAATGATATACACCTGGGTCTCTTTTTATGCGGATTTATTTAACGCGATTTTGAAGTTACGCGATTCATGTTTCTTCGGAAGTCGAACTCCGATAATGCGCTATTACTTTAAATAATAAATTTTGCGCACTTACATCATATTGAAAGTAATAGCACATTATTGGAATTCGACTTTCATCTTAGTAATTTCAATATTTTCAGTGCTTTATAATAGTAAGATTTTATGCAATAATGAAATTAAAATCATGATTTCCACATTTTATGTATACATACATTAAATTTTACAAGATTATAATGTAAATTTGTTCAAACATTGTGCGTGTTAATTTTGCATTTTAAATCACATTCTGTTTTTGCTTTTTAAAAAAGAACTTAATCAATTATTAATCATTTAGTGTCCGCAAGTTTATTTTTAAAAGGTGAGTAATAGCAGTGGGCACAATTAAAATTGAAAATTAAAGACAAAAATAAGAATTTAATTTTTAGTTGTTAGATTAATTACTAATTACGTTGTCACCAGAAAATCATTAACACAACATGAGAGTGACATTGGCGCTAGTTGAATTTCCTCTTGTGAAGAATCAGATTTTTTACCAGTTTGCAAACGAACCTGTTTAACGGCAAATAGCGATAATAATTAAAACGTGTATAAAAAAATGTAAATTACTGTAAATTATGCATAAAAATATATTGTTTTGAATAAAATTAAATATTATAGTTAAAAAAAGTTTGTCTTGTATCAATTTTTTTCAAATTTGAAATTTTTTATTAGTCATATTTTATTTCCTTATTTTTTTTTGCATGAATTTTAAAGTAATTTTACATTGGTGCTTTGCTTTTATGCAATCTTTGAAAAATCACAGTCTGTATCTCCCCTTTTTCAAGGTAAGTTATGTCTATTTTTATGCAATTTTGTTTCCACGTGTTTTCTGAGGAACCTATCTATCGCGTAAAATGAGACCCAGATGTAAAAAGTATATCATATATCTAATTCTAGTTTACTTCCCAAGATGAGTTTAAATCTTAGACTCAATTTTAAGTACCAAAATTATCTTGTACATTCAAAAGAAATAATTAAACAGCGTCATCTGGTTTTAAATCAATTCTAAATTTATTGGTTTATAAAATAAAAATGAATAACAATAACAATAGAATATAAAGAAATATCAATGTTTTGCAATTAACCAAAATCAATAAAAATAATAAAATATGTGTGGAACTCTAAATATGTTGCATGACAATAACACTAGATGAAAACCGAGGAAGAGATTTGAAATACCAGTCAATGATAAACAAAAATGTGATCAAATAAAAATTAAACTCTATTAAATTTTTTTAATGTAATAATAATTAAACAAACATTTAAAAAAATCTGTTATAATTTAAACTCTTTCTATCCAATATTCCTCAAGTTAAATTTGGAACATACAGAAAACTAAATATTTGGAAATACTAGGTCCTATTAACCTAAATCATCAGATAAGAGCCTACATGAGAACTAAATGAATCTCTCCGACCTTTTCATTACATGAATTCTATCATACCCATATATATTATTTACATATCCTTGTCTAAATATATATATATATATATATATATATATATATATATATATATATATATATATATATATATATAATATATATATATATATCTGTGTAAAAAAAAATCATACCAAATATAATTAAAAATCTGTCTGTTTCATTCACCATCCACTGATCCATCTCAACTTCCAATTCTTTACTTCCAATCCTAAAGTGTAGAGATGAATTTCTTTTGAATAGAGAAGATAAGCATGTGTAGTTATTTTCGGTTTAACTTTCAAAGTTTTCTTTCAAGTATATAAATATCCAGCTTTCAAGACAACAGATGCAAAATTACACATCACTGTCTACCTTAGTTTTCCTTTTTCACTGGCAATAATGTGCAAAGTGAATTTTTTTAATGACACAATTCAGTTAAAATTAAGTGAAGAATTAATACAGTCTGAGTGGAGAGTTTAAATTGCTTATTATAATATAAGTTGAATTGATCAATTTTATAGATTTTCTTGATTTAAATATGATATCCATAGAACATACTAGGGTTTATATCCATCACAAATAAATGGATGCAATTCTGGATTTTTAAACACAGAATATCTTTATATAGCTGACTTATAATACAAGGCATTTTTGATGGGATTTTCTTTCTTTCACATTTTTGTC
Source organism: Epiperipatus broadwayi (assembly GCA_028023455.1). Classification (NCBI taxonomy): domain Eukaryota; kingdom Metazoa; phylum Onychophora; class Udeonychophora; order Euonychophora; family Peripatidae; genus Epiperipatus; species Epiperipatus broadwayi. The sequence continues at coordinate 14,799 of JAQFVV010008825.1, read as the reverse complement.
ATTTCCTCTGGAATTTCATTCAGCAAACTGCCCCACAAAATAATGGGCAGATAGTTAAAATTTTTATTCTTCCATAGTTTTATGAATTAACTATTTAAACAATAAAATTTAATAATATTTTTTTGAAGACAGAAAAAAATGATCCATTTTATGCAAAGACAAAGTGATAAGAACCCAAATTACAGTTTTTTCTTTCTGTTTATAATATACTCTTGGTGATGATTTGTTGTCATAAAAACTGTTGAAAATCACTCAAATAAAATTCTATGATTAACAATCTGTTCAAGAAAGTTTTGCCTCCTTTTTGTAAGTGAAATGGACATTTTAAAAGAATTGAACACATTGAAAATGAAATCTAAGTTTGATATGATTTTTCATTTTAAACCAAAATAAAGAATTTATATTACAATTTTGATACATTTTAATGAATATAAGCATTTTTACATATGTTTTTTAAAAATAATTTTTCAAATTAATTTACAAACAAATACATGTGAAATATAAAAACATTTAATTTTGTAATAGGTGTTGCTATGGTGATTGCATAGCAGAAACTAAAATGTGAAATATTTAATGATAATATTTATTTTAGTCAAGTAATCTTTTGTGATACACTTAACTATTTCCCAAATCTCTTTGTTTATTTACCTGTTTATATTTTTTTCTGAAATTGATCACAACAGATTTAAGATTTTGAAGCTGGAATTAGCAGAAAACAGTATTATTTTAAAGCATTAGGTTTCCATGGTTATCAAGTTAGCTTTGTATTTCAAGATCTCTATTATCCATGGATCAAAAATAAAGAAGTTTGTTGATCTTTGACTTACAGTTAATCTGAATACTTACAATATATTTGTGGATTTTCATTGAGATTTATCTTTTAATAGATAAAACTATAATCATGAGATGAAAATTTTGATTTTTAGTAGTTTTATTTCTATTTAATTCTACATTGATTGTATTTATTAGTATAGCATTGGATAGATTATATATTTCTGTATTTGAGTTTACTATTTATTTTTTGAATCCTGTTTTATGGCTATAGTGAATTTCTATATATTTTTGTGTGTTTGATTTATTAAGAAAATAGTAAAGTATTGGTTATTAAGTATTTGTTATAAAATTAGTTATATTATTCATAATGAATCAATTGTGCTTGTTAATTACTTTATGAATTCATTAATTTTATGTATAATGTTTATTTATTTGTTAATATTTTGAATTTATTTTAAAAGTATTGGTCTTTATTTAAAATTGTATTTATTTATTAACTGTGTCAATTTATAGATTTTATTTTTATCATGTGATGAATAGCATTTAATTTTTTTTGGAGATAGAGATATTAGAAATATTACTAAGTTGATTAATTTGTAAGAAACAACTGAATCTTTAAAATCTCACATTAATTTTTTTGTTATAAATTTTCCTAGTTTTTTTTTTTTAGGGAATATGAACATTGTTTTAGAAAAATATTAAGATTGTTTAATAAATGTGATTTTGCTTTAAAATTTAAAATTTGTCTTTTAATGAAATTGTTGAAGGATATATTCAAGTTTCAGTTTTTAGAAAAAGTTTATGGAAAAGGACTTTTATTATAAAATTTTCAATTTAGTTTTGATGCAGTCTAGATATAAAAAAAGAAGGCATATGACTTTATTGCTTAGGAGTTCATAAGAAATTTGTGAAGCCAGAATTGATCCTGGAAACTTTCAATCCCAAGTTGGATATTCTACCAGCCCAAAATGTGCAGAATACAATCTAGATAATGTAATCATTCTGTTTGTTATAAAAAAAATATTTCAATAAATTTAATTGGTTGTTAAATAAATTTAAGAGGGGGACAATGTTTGTAACAATAAATTGTGCAAAAGAAAATGGATAATTTATTTAAATTTAATATGAGTGGATGATTTAATATTTTTAAGCAAAAGTTTTAACTTTTGCACTAAAAAAATATCAATTCATATAATTGTATTCATTGAAGTATTTAAAATTTCTGATCAAAATAGCAAGGCTTTAAAAAATTATTACTTTTGGCCCCCAGGTTAAATATATTCTCAATAATGATAAAAATGTTTAGTTTTTTTTCAGCAGTGTAATTATATTTATCATGCAATGGCTACAATTAGTATGTGATACCACTATAAATTTATATATGCATAATTTTAGAGAATTTTTTAGTTGAATAGGTGTATGTTTTTGTACCCTTCTAGGTATGTCTATATTTTGCAAAATCAAATTAGTTTATGTCATTTTTTTTAGTTTAGCAGTATCTCATCCCTCTTGTAATCTAAATGTATGTATTTTTTTTTGTATTTTGTGATCCATAATTATTATTTTTATTTCTTTATACAAATAGTATAATAATCATTGCAAGTAATGCTTACAATAATAAAAAACAAATTTATTTTATTACAACTGATTATAAAAAAGCAATTAACTGATAACAAAAATAACTTTATTTCTCCAATTTTTGTGATTTCATGATTATATTTTTTTTAATTTTTTGTACAAATATTATAATATATATCATAAATAATTCTTATAATTAAAAAATTAAATTTGGAATGATAACCATATGAAAGAAATACTTTTCTTAAAAGTCGTATGAGATACCACTTGTAGTTTTTATGTTATAAATATTGTAGTTAAAAAATAGGCAAAACTCTTTATACAGTAGTACCACTCAGTGCAAGCCAGAGTAATCAATGGATTCCAGAAGGCTTGTGCATAAAATCCCTATCTAGTGCTTACTCATCAGTAAGGATCTTTGGATCTCATTCTATCCGATATCCCCAGACAAGTTTCTAGCTTGTGGCTTTCATCAGTGAGGAGCCTTGGATCTGAGAGCACTGCACCTAGATCTTAGGTGCAGTGCTCTCAGATCCAAGACACCTCACTGTGAAAGTCACAAGCTAGAAACTAGTCTGGCATATTGGATGAATAGACAATAGATAGTGATTTTATGCACAAGCCTTCTGGCAACTGTTGATTACTCTGGCTTGCACTGATTGGCATGAAGGTATGGAGAGTTTTGCCTGTTTTAATAACAGTTATGAGCAAGCATAAAAAATATAAAATGGTAATCATGTGATGTTTAATGGTTTAATACCAATTCTGCCTAATAGGATAATGGTGGTTATGGTTATTAAAAAACTAGAGTCATCAAAACATATGGGTACTGAACTGAGTTCAGATCGATCTGACTATATAAGCTAACAAGCTGGGATTGAAAATATTGTATTTTCAATTTTATTCTCATAGTTTTGTAGTTAAGTAGAGATAAAAGGTGGCTGCTGGAAAGTTGCATTAGATACTAAGATCTAGGTGCAGTGCTCTCAGATCCAAGGCTTTTCACTGACAAAAGCCACAAGCTAGAAAGTAGTCTGGGGATGTTGGATGAGTAGGCACTAGATAGGAATTTTATTCACAAGCCTTTTAGCATCCATTAATTACTCTGGCTTGCACTGAATAGCACCAATGTGTGGAAAATTTTGCCTGTTCAATAACAGTTATTGGCAAGCATAAAAAATGATGTTCATGTGATGTTTAGTGGTTCAACATTGTAGTTGTTGGGGGATAGCATAAAAATAAGATAAAATCTTTTTTTCCAAAGCAGGTTTTTTTTTTAGAAATATACATTTTCCAATTTTTTTTTTGAAGAGGGTCAACATTTCATTCAAACTAAAAATGTGATTTGTAATATATAAAATATAAAATATTCTCTCAAATAACTATAAAGTTAAAATTTTGTATACATTTTCATTATCAAAAAATTGAACTTTTGTGAGCAAGACACACTTGATGAAATAGTCATCAGTTCATGAAGACTAAGAGCAAGACACACTTGATGAAATAGTCATCAGTTCATGAAGACTAAGAGAATATTTTTTTCAACCAGGTCCAATTCTGATATGATATTTTGATAATGCTTTGCAATATTTTTATTGCAAAAACAGCCTCATCTCTTTTACAGAGGTACATCTGATCTTTACTTGATTATATACATTTGCAGAAACCAAACTGCATATATCCTTGTTTTCATCATCTTTTTAAGTAATGTGTCATAAAAAGTAAATCACAGTATTTCTGTCTCTATTAATAATGGTAGTTGATTTTTTGATGGTAGGAGCATTGAGAAGGGTGGTGGAATATTTTGCATATCTATTGGACACCTAGATCTAGTCAATACACTTAATATTTATATCTTCCTCATACTCACTTATTTTTCTCATCCATACTTAGAATATTTTTACTAATACTCTCATTATTGTTAAAACAGATATATTTACATTTTAAATGAAGTAATTAAAACTCATTTCAGGTCTTCAGTTATCAGTGATGGATATTGGTTCAATAATTGATACAATCTAATATTTTTAAAGCATAGTATCTGAAATCTTTCAATATATAAATTGGAAAATCTTAATTATGTGTAATATATATATATATATATATATATATATATATATATATATATATATATATATATATATATATATATATATATATATATATATATATATATATATCAAAACTTACCTGAAATATATAAAGTAATATTGAAAATCTATATAAAATATATAACATCTGAACTTTAACATTTGAATATATTAGAGAAATAAAGTATTGTCTGCACAATGTATACAAAAGAAAAATATCTTTCATTATATAGTACAAATCATATATATATATATATATATATATATATATATATATATATATATATATATATATATATATATATATATATATATATATATAACCTATCAAAAGGATTATGAAATACATATATGTCAAATCTACTTGAATTAATATAACTGAAACACACAGGCTTATTCTATACCTGAATTAATATAGAATATTATAATATCCAAAGTGTAATATTTGGAAATCTATACATCTAAATATGAAATGTAAAACCTAATCTTTTAAAGTTATTTACTGTATAAAATAAAATTTTAAAAAAAATTGGAAGGCAAATATATGAAATAAAATAAAAAATCTAAAATATATTTATGAAATAGTATTACAGAATCAACAGGCTAAAATATTATAATTATGGAATGTATATAAGTCTAAATATAAAAATCTTTCATTAGGAGTAATATCGAATTTTACTTTATAAAATCTTAAAACTGAAATATTTCAGTAAATAAATTATCTTTATTCTTTTATTAATTAACTAAAAAATTATTTTTAAATTTTTTTTCAACGCATTTGATAGAAAAAAGAGAACCAGAATTCACATTATATTTCAAAAAAGTCTCAACAAATAAAATTGTTTCAACCCATGTTCTGCATACCTTCACATAAAAAAAGCTGGAAATGTAGAAAAAAGTGAGAATTATAACTATAATTTTTTAAGCATGAAAAATTGAGCACTTATCTATGCATAGGTTGGGAGGATAGGTACAAGGTTAAAAGATGATAAAGACAGCCATTTTGTATCATCAATAACAATTTTAATTTTAGTTAAAAAGTCTAAAGATACCAGATAATAAAAAGACAGATTTTAAACTCAGATTCTAGTAGTAAAATAATATTTAGATTAAAATTAATGTAATAAAAATAATGTAAAAACTACAATATTGAGAAACTTATTTGCATTGCTACCATAATGATATTATTGCATATATGGTTTTCATTAATCTTAAATCTTATAAAAATAATTTTTCTTTGAGATGCAGTTTTGATTTTATGGAGGTGGGAGAGAGTCAATTTAGATTAATATTAGGTATCTTCTTTTAGTGACACTTGTAGTGTGCAGATTGTATATTTGATATATTGAGATGCATCATTCTGTTGCTAAATTAAAAAGTAATGATATACTTATATTGTTAATTTTCTTTATTATTAAAGAGTTTATTGTATTTTAGATAAATGTTAAATTTTATAAGATTAAAAATGTTTGAATAATTGTTTATACATTTCTTCACTAATATATTTTGTTTAAATTATTTTTTTAGGGAGCCCTAAACACTTTGGTTTTATCTTTTATAGTTTTTCAGATAATACAATTTCATGTCAAGAGTTTTTTAATTCAGAATTGTAACCATTCTGATTTTTCATTATCTATTAATTCTAATATAATTTTATTGCTTTCAAGTTTCAATATCTTTGGTACTTTTTATGGAGGTCTTTTTTTTTCACAATCAGCAATGTCACACTTAACTTTTTGGTGTTTTAACATATTTGACAACATCATGAGTAACCTTAATGGGGTTTTATCATAATCAATAATACCACAGTAATCTTAATCAGGGTTTGTCACAATCAGTCTTAGCAATTATTTATACTCATATTCATTGTACAAATCATATTATCAGCATTAAAGATTTGGTTTTCACTTTATTTACTTTAACTTGACTTTAACCTTGTTTGTATATATATTTGTTTTTTCTTAGATGATATATTACTACTACAAGTTGATTGTGAGTTACTTGTGTGTGGATTATTATGGTTTATTTCTGACAGGTTCATCTCATTATTATACTTATAAACTCTAATTTATTTTGGACTGCTATGTTATTATTTTCCCTTTCCAAGAGAGGTTTTTAATTATACTTCTTTTAATGGCAATACTATTAATATTTTTTCTCTCTCATTCTATTTATTTCTAAATGTCTCTTCCCTCATTTTTTTCTGACTAAAACTGATTGTGAAGTACTCAGATTAATTGTGTTTACAATTCTGCTATATCTCTCTATTTCTATTTGAATTTGTTCTATTCTTCTGTGCATGGTATATATAACTATATCCTTGTATTTGTTTTTCAGATAGAGAGAAGATTATCAGGTATTTTAAAATGGAAATTTGTCATCAAAAATTTGTGAGAGTTGACTTCATTATACCTCTCTGATATACTTTGCAAAAGATTTCATTCTAGTAACTTTAAGTCCAGCTGAAAATAATTTTGCTTATTAATTAAAGAATCCTTCTATTCGCAGAGAACCTAATTGGTAGTGGCTATATACTATAGCCAGATTTCCTTTCTTTTCTATAGGATTTATAGAAAATATAACTCTTAAAGCTATTTAAATATTCCAATGAGATTCTCCAGATTGTTCTTTAAACACTTTAAATTTGAAGAACTGGTTGATGACTCCAGAGACGAATTCTAATGATCTATACATTTAACATGGATATAGTTCTTGTTGAACCTTCTTGACTTCTGTATCCATGACTTGGTGAATCTGAGCCAACTGTACATTTTCTATTCTCTGATATGTTTCTAATTAAATAATAATACCATAATCTCTTCTTGGGTGGTTTTTAGGCTATTACTACTAGATATTAAATATTTAGTTTTTCCTGAATTGCTTCCTTATATTCACTTCCCTACTCTACTTTCAATTTGATCCAACTTCTATTTGTAAAATATTCTTCTGATTTTACTGAGGGACTTGGTATGATTTATTGCACCACTTCTTTTTCCTCAACTTGTTTCATAATATTTTCAAATTTTACTTCTTGCTTTTCTTTGTTCAGCTCCATTCTCCATCTTGTTATTGGTATCATCCCTCTTGTCATGATATTATTTTTTTATTTCTTGAGCCTGCTTATCTTACATTTTTTGGAATATTTTATTGCTATCTTCTTTATCATTAGTGTTTGCAAATTTGATATATATATATTGACAGATATACTGTCTTTCATATATTTATGCAAAAGATCCCCCCATTCAATAATCTCTAGTGATTCAGTCTAAGTGGAAAGCAGTAATAAGTTGTGGATTCTTTAAGAAATGAAAAATAGAATCATAATTTTGAACACTTTTCAGTCATTGATGGATTTAAATAGAATGTTATATCATCTTATTTTATTTTTTTTATCTGTCTCAATAAAAAAAAGAAAGAGTGTTTCATCAAATCATTAAAAAGAAAGAAAAAGGATACCAGAGTTAAACTGAGGCAGTATTCAAATTAGACACAAGTCGTTGAAGAAAGAAGACATTTTTTTCTCTATGAACGTCTTTCACAGAGGGCTTTAACAAGACATGAAAATAAAAATTAAAAGATTTCTACTGGAAAGAAGTCTAAAATGAAACTGGAATAGAATTAAGAGCTTCACTCTCTCCACGCTGTGCCTTGCTTTAAACTGCCATCAATAAAATAACCAGCAAATACCGTTTGAATGAAGTGGACATTAAAACTGGGAAAGTAAATTTTTATAAAATACTAAAACATAGTAAAACAAATATTACAAAGTGAATTTTCGAATAATTGAGTAGCAATTTGTTCAATAAACTATTAAGAACATCTTTATTATATTTTTATGTTTAACCGAATTACCTAAATGCTTGACTGCTTATATAGGGTTCTTACTATTGAATGAATTATTGTATATAAATATAAATGCCTCAATTATCAAATGATGAAATACTCTATAAATCATAAGTATTTAACTGTTAACTTAAAGTCATTAAAATGTAATAAAGTTTACAATGTGTAAGAATATGACTTCTACATTTGGCTAAAATATAAAAACCTCAATTATCAAATGATAAATACTCTATAAATCATAAAATATTTAACTGCTTTTAAACTCTGTTTGTAATGTAATAAAGTTTATGTGTGAGGATAATGGACTACCCATTTGGCTAAAATATAAATGCCTCAATTATCAAATGATGGAAATACTCTATAAATCATAAAATATTTAACTGCTTTTAAACTCATTGTAATGTAATAAAGTTTATGTGTGAGGATATGCTTCTACATTTGGCTAAAATATAAATGCCTCAATTATCAAATGATAAATACTCTATAAATCATAAATATTTAACTGCTTTTAAACTCATTTGTAATGTAATAAAGTTATGTGAGGATTGCTTCTACATTTGGCTAAAATATAAATGCCTCAATTATCAAATGATAAATACTCTATAAATCATAAATATTTAACTGCTTTTAAACTCATTGTAATGTAATAAAGTTTATGTGTAAGAATATGCTTCTACATTTGGCTAAAATATAAATGCCTCAATTATAAATGATAATACTCATAAAAATCATATTTTCTTCTCTCAGGTGAGGTAAAATAGACTATCAAATGAATTTGAATGAATTATTGTTAAATCAGAATAATCCCAAGCTTTTCCCATAAAAGAATTAATGAACTATCATTGAATTAGGATATTCATAATTTTCTTCTCTCAAGTGAAGTCAAAATGAACTATAAATGAATTTGAATGATTATTGTTAAATCAGAATAATCCCAAGCACCTCAAAAGAATTAATGAACTATCATTGATTAGGATGTTCATAATTTTCTTCTCTCAAGTGAAGTCAAAATGAACTATTAAATGAACTCGGAATGAATTATTATTTAAATCAGAATAATCCCAAGCTTTTTTCCCCACCAAAAAGAATTAATGGCTATCATTGAATTAGGATAATATATTTTTCTTCTCTCAGAGTGAAGTCAAAATGAACTATTAAATGAACTTCCGGAATGAATTATTGTTAAATCAGAATAATCCCAGAAAGCTTTCCCCATAAAAATTAATGAAATATCATTGATTAGGATATTCATAATTTTCTCCTCTCAAGTGAATTCAAAATGAGCTATTAAATGAATTCAAATTAATTATTAATAAACCAGAATGTTTACAAGTTTATTCTCATAGAGGAATTAATGAACTATTGTTGAAACTGCAAATTAATTGTTATCTAATAAATTTTTTTTATTACTAAAAGTCAGATTGGTTGTCCAGTTATCCAATTCTATTTTGTTTATCTATCACATCACCCACCAATTATGGCACTGGTTCATGAGAATCTCATGTTCTCTGAGAGCTACGTCTGACATAGCTAGACCAAGGCCAGTCAGGTTGTAGTAAGACAGAACTCTATGAAGCTGTTTGGAAAACCAAACATATAAATGTTTAGATGTTCCCGGTATCTATTAACTACATCCTCTGATGAGCAAGAAATATACTTGTAGGTACCATTAACATCTGCATATACGGAATGTCAATCGATAGTTCCTTCCTACAGAATACTCATCAGAAAATTGTTACAACTGAGTTAATAAAACGGTTGTATGGCGGTCCGGTTACATTTGGCGTTCAACTGTGAGGCTTTACCTGGATAAACTATTTTTGATTCTCCGGTTACATTTGTCTTTCAACTGAGGTTTTATTCAGCTGGCTTCTTCCTGAAACTGCCCTTACATGCCACCTTACTGTGAAGTCCGATCTAGCTAACCTACACTAATAGCACCAGCAGATCCACCAAATTCCGTGATATGAACAGTGCATATGATATCATAGACAAATATAAGTTGTTCAGGAAGGATAAAGAAATAAAAGTTTAAAAGAAAAGGCAAAACGGAAATGCTGAATGGCATAATGAATAAACGGAGGCATTCAAAAGAAGATGGAGTAGGGGTCATGGTGTGGATGGAAGAGGAGCTTATTAGATTTGAATCAAAAGTACCATTAACTAAAAAAAAAAAACATTGATGAAAACCAGATCAAAATCAAGAAAAATGATGAATATAGAAAGCATGGAGAGATCTTCCTGAGAAAGAAGATAAGCAAGAAGCTTCAACAGATGAGAATTAGAGAAAACAAGGGAGAGCGTCTACAGTAACGATTATTGGAAATTATAAAAGCAGACCATGAAAACAAAGAGAAGATAACAAAAAAAGAGATAAGCAAAAGAGAAGAAGATATCAAACAGAGAGGAAAGATAACAAAAAAAGAGATAAGCAAATTGAAGAAGATATCAAACAGAGAGAAGAAGATAAAAAACAAATTATGGAAGCAGTGGAAAATCAGAATAAAAAAATTTGAGCAAATAATTAGACAAGTAAATGATCAAATATTGAAAATAAAGAAAGTATCATGAATGAGTTAAAGGCTCACTAATGAGCAAAATCAAAATGACCCAAATATGTGAGACCATGGATCTGAAGATAATGAAAATTCAAAGAAGATCAAAAAATTACAGGAAGTGGATATATTGACCACCAAGATGAGGAAGATGGAAATAAAGATAGCAATATATTGCCTAAACAGAATGAGCAGAAACAATCCCAAAAGAAAGCCAAAAGAAAATTGCGGGATTGGTTATGAAGTCCACTCAACCAACCAGATGTCAGGTGTAGACAATTCACAAAATCAGAACTTTCTAGGAGCTGCAATGAAGCACCGATGGGAATATATAAAAAGCTTGGAGATATTTTACTATTAACGTATTATCAGAAGAAACAAAAATGGCCTTGTCGCGTGGCCACCTCAAGGAACAGCACCAGGCATGGTGGGATTCACTGTTTGCCCAACCTACAAGTTTTGACGAATTTAAAGGGGCGCTGATGAATTGTTACTGGAGCGATGAGTGTCAAGAGGGGATTAAATATAAGGTATCCCAGGAGAAATGTCCTCCTGGAGAGCTTTATACACCATTCTTTAGAAGACAGGTGGCCAAGTTGAGAGCCTTGACGTATGATCCTCTATCTGAACTCCAGATCATCAGATTAATACGACACAGCTTTCCAAATTATGTAGAGAGAATGCTAATTGGGACTGATCGTCGATCCATCGAGCAAGTTGCTGAACTATTAACAGCCTATGATAGTTGCAGTGCCTCAGCAACCAAGGAAGGAGGAACAAAACAACCACAAAATAAACCTCCCTATAGAAGAGATAATGGGCCTAACATAGGAACCATTAGATATAAAAGGAAAATGCCTCCTCGGCAATATGGCAACGACAACCCACCACCATGGTATCAGCACCAAAGAAATCAGACACCACCATGGAAAAGGCAAAGACGATATTCGACAGGCAACGTGCAGAGTCCTTACCAAACCCGAGTTATCAGAAGATCCAACAATGATGATAACCTGCAAAGAAGTGTGGGCACAACTACTGAACCGCAGAGAAAAGAACAAGAGGCAAGCCGCCACGATAATGTCTGGCCTAACAAACATCCAAAGAAGGGACAAGAAACGGATGCCAAAAGACAATCCAGGAGTATGTTACCTCATAATACAAAAGAGAATTATTGGAGAACTGACCATGATCCTCAGTTCCCCAAACCAGGTTGCAGTTATGATTCAGAATAAAATAGAGATAGCTGATGGGAAAAGTTTGTGAATGTGGTGTAGTGATGCATGAACTTGTGTTTTTCATGTTGAGATGATGGATGATTGAGCGAAGCTGCTTGGATGCATTGTGTTATGATGCTCCGAAGTATATGCTGGGCACTATCCAGACCTGGATGTTGTGCTTCAAGAGTAGTCCAGCAGTGTGTATATATAGGTCTCATGTATAGGCCTTGGTCTCATGGATAGGCCAAATGATAGCCCCTAAGACTCACCGAAGCTGAGCAGGGTTGGCTGAATGCCAAATTGATTTTTTTTCTCTGGCTCCTATTCTTGGTTGGATGATACGTCTAGGTACAAGAGAGGTAGTGCTTAAAAATGAGATATTTTCTCGTGACGTTATGAGGCGGTGTGTACTGGTAGTTTGTGCTTGGCCATCTATTTGTCCCGGCATTGGAGGCTATGGTTCATGTATTCACTTTTCCAGCTCACCTTACCCATTCATCAGCATATCTAAAACCAGGCAGTACTGAGAAATAATGTGTATAGTATATGGAATGAAATCGTACTTCCAGGCAATTTCATCCCAAAAATTGGTGAGGGGTAATGTGACAGATATACTGTCTTTCATATATTTATGCAAAAGATCCCCCCCCATTCAATAATGTCTAGCGTGATTCAGTCTAATTGGAAACGCAATAAAGTTGTGATTCGTTAAAAATGAAAAATAAAATCATAATTTTGATTTTTAGTATTGATGGATTTAAATAGAATGTTATATCATCTTATTTTATTTTTTTTTTATCTGTCTCAATAAAAAAAAAGAAAGAAATTAATTATCCAATCATTAAAAAGAAAGAAAAAGGATACTTGAGTTAAACTGAGGCAGTATTCAAATTAGACACGTCGTTGAAGAAAGAAGAAATTTTTTTTTCTCTCTATCGTCTTACACAGAGGGCTTTAACAAAACGTGAAAATAAAAATAAAAAGTTTTACTAGAAATTATAATGAAACTGGAATAAATTAAGAGCTTCCACTCTCTCACGCTGTGCCATGACTTTCCATTAATAAAATAACTACTCTTCGTTTTGAATAAAGTGGACCAGTAAAACTGGAAGGTAATTTTTATAAAATACTAAAACATAATAATCAAATATTACAAAGTGAATTTTCGAACTAATTGTGTAAATTTGTTCAATAAATATTAAGACATCTTTATTATATTTTTTATGTTTGACCGAATTATAAATGCTTGACTTGCTTATAAGGTTCTTACCTTGAATGAATTATGTGTATAAACTATAAATGCCTCAATTATCAAATGATAAATACTCTATAAATCATAAGTATTTAACTGCTTTTAAAGTCATTGTAATGTAATAAAGTTTATGTGTAAGAATATAACTTCTACATTTGGCTACAAAATATAAATGCCTCAATTATCAAATGATAAATACTCTATAAATCATAAATATTTAACTGCTTTTAAACTCATTGTAATGTAATAAAGTTTATGTGTGAGGATATGCTTCTACATTTGGCTAAAATATAAATGCCTCAATTATCAAATGATAAATACTCTATAAATCATAAATATTTAACTGCTTTTAAACTCATTGTAATGTAATAAAGTTTATGTGTGAGGATATGCTTCTACATTTGGCTAAAATATAAATGCCTCAATTATCAAATGATAAATACTCTATAAATCATAAATATTTAACTGCTTTTAAACTCATTGTAATGTAATAAAGTTTATGTGTAAGAATATGCTTCTACATTTGGCTAAAATATAAATGCCTCAATTATCAAATGATAAATACTCTATAAATCATAATTTTCTTCTCTCAAGTGAAGTCAAAATGAACTATTAAATGAATTCGGAATGAATTATTGTTAAACCAGAATAATCCTAAGCTCTTTCCCATAAAAGAATTAATGAACTATCATTGAATTAGGATATTCATAATTTTCTTCTCTCAAGTGAATTCAAAATGAACTATTAAATGAATTCGGAATGAATTATTGTTAAATCAGAATAATCCCAAGCTTTTTCCCATAAAAAAATTAATGAACTATCATTGAATTAGGATATTCATAATTTTCTTCTCTCCAAGTGAAGTCAAAATGAACTATTAAATGAACTCGAATGAATTATTGTTAAATCAGAATAATCCAAGCTTTTTCCCATAAAAGAATTAATGAACTATCATTGAATTAGGATATTATATTTTCTTCTCTCAAGTGAAGTCAAAATGAACTATTAAATGAACTCGGAATGAATTATTGTTCAATCAGAATAATCCAGCTTTTCCCATAAAAAAAGAATTAATGAAATATCATTGAATTAGGATATTCATAATTTTCTTCTCTCAAGTGAATTCAAAATGAACTATTAAATGAATTCAAAATGAATTATTACTAAACCAGAATGTTTACAAGTTTATTCTCATAGAGGAATTAATGAATATTGTTGAAATTGCAAATTAATTGTTATCTAATAAATTTTTTTGTTACTAAAAAATTAAATTGGTTGTCAGATTATCCAATTCTATTTTGTTTATCTGTCACATCACCCACCAATTTGGCATGGTTCATGAGAATCTCATGTTCTCTAGAGCTACGTCTGACATAGCTAGACCAAGGCCAGTCAGGTTGTAGTAAGACCAGAACTCTAATGGCGCTGTTTGGAAAACCAAACATATAAATGTTTAGATGTTCCCAGTATCTATTATACTACATCCT
>JAQFVV010008824.1:0-21899 GCA_028023455.1 Epiperipatus broadwayi | reverse complement strand
ACACACACACGTGCACATATATATATATAACAAACTAACCAAAGGAAATACATATAAAAACAAAAAAAAGACTTATTAATGTGAAATAATCTACAACAACCTCTGAAATAATCTACAACAACCTTGCCTTCATCCAAGAACATGAGTACCCCTGTCTTTATGATTTAGCCTGACCTTCAAAGTTATTAGAAAGAAAAAAGGAATAAATTCATCTGTGGGGTAACCTGCTAAATATTATATTGCAAAATGATGAATATTAACTGTATATATTAGATTACAAGTGGGTGTCATGGAAAATAAATAAATTTTCAAATGTCAAAAAAAACTCCAGAAAATAAATCCATGGTAAGAAGTATTTTAATGTACACATTATATTTAAATTTACAGATGAGTTTTAAATTAATGATCAATTGGTGATAATAATTTTATTAATTTTATTTAAACATTTTTTATGTATTACTTTTTTTTCATAATTATAAAAATTTCTAGGTAATTTTAAAATGTTGGATTTTTTATTTATGTATGGAATTCTTACTTAGTCATAATAAATAATTTTTATTAATGTAACATTTTCTTTTGACAAAATGTTTTTTGCATTCATTTGATTTTCCTCCAAAATCATAAAAGGATTTTGGTTACATTATAATTTTTATTTTTGATAAAAGTAAATTTGTCATATATATATATATATATATATATATATATATATATATATATATATATATATATATATTATAAATGATTAGTTATTTTAAATAATTTTATAAATGTAACATTTTCTTTTCAAGCATTTTTTACTCATTTGATACTTCCTCCAATATTATAGAGAGTTAATTGCTAATTGAAAATTACCTTATTTTTAATTGTTAAAAAATGTTTTTAAACATTAGTTATAAAAAAGGAACTATCATAATGAAAGTAAAACTTAATTAATTTAATGCATAAAAGCCAATTAATTGGGTAATATTTTTTTAATATTATGAAATTATATTTTTTGATAAAAATGTATAAATAAATTTGTTTAAAAATATTTGTGTTAAGGTCACTATTCCTCCAGCTATATGTTTTATATAATTAGGAGTGTGTGTGATTAAATTTAATTACAGCTTAGTGATTTAGGGATTGTTAAAACTATCTTAGTAAACTATTTGAATACAAAAGAGAGTAAGTGGTTATATTTATCTTTCTCTTGTCAACAGTTACAGACTCTAGAGTCTTGTAATCTTAAGCTACCACTAAAGATTAATAATGGTTAATTATAGATTCAGGGATTTTTGTTTGTGTTTGGACATCCAATTAATACCTCTGGATGGCAAAACATCAGCTTTAGAGTTTACCCACTAAAATTATGTTTATAGTTGGCCTGTATAATCAGCATATATTAGTATCTCAGCATTATTTTATTGTGATTCATAAATAGAATATAAGATTTGCATGCACATGATTATGTTATATTTCCCCCTAACTTTGGCAGCATCTAGATAATTAGCCCATTTATAATATATTTCTTTTAAATCCAGTCAAAAGTGATGACCGTTGATTGTTGTTGAATTTTTGACTTGACCCTTTATGTGTAATGTTGGGATAAATTGTATGTTATACTTTATTATTAGTATAATTATTTATAATATGTTCTATGACAATTTTCTCATTCTCACATTGACTATTTATTTCATTGGGATGATGATGGTTTTACATCTTTCATATATATATATATATATATGAAAAACAAAAATATAATTATTTATAATATGTTCTATGACAATTTTCTCATTCTCACATTGATTATTTATTTCATTGGGATGATGATGGTTTTACATCTTTCAATATATATATATATGAAAAACAAAAAACCCAAGTTAAAAACCTGCATACACTTGTATTTATGACAATAGATGGCGTTATTACCAAAAAGACCGTCAAGTGTTTGTTAACATAAACGTCAGAGCGAGTATTTACTATCTATAACTTAATTTCCACCTTTTGATCATGATTTCAAGCTATTTGCTATCGTCAGTGAAGGACAGGATTAAGAAACTAGATCTAAACACAAAACTCTGAGCATTTAAGAAACAGTTTCTATTCAGCTTGCAAGCGTGAATCCTTTAAAAACGAAATGTCTTTGAACTCAGCTTAGCATGCCAGATAGCTACATGAGTCTGATCTCAGTTCAGCATCACCACATAGGAGAAGCCTCTGCAATATATATCATTGCAAGAAAGACCTCAAAGGTACATTTATGAAAAACAAAAAACACAAGTTAAAAACCTGCATAGAGCAAGTATTTACTATCTCTAACTTAATTTCCACCTTCAGATCATGATTTCAAGCTATTTGCTATCATCAGTGAAGGACATGATTAAGAAACTAGATCTAAACACAAAACTCTGAGCATTTAAGAAACAGTTTCTATTCAGCTTGCAAGCGTGAATCCTTTAGACACGAAATGTCTTCGAACTCAGCTTAGCATGCCAGATAGCTACATGGGTCTGATCTCAGTTCAGCATCACCACATAGTAGAAGCCTCTGCAATATATATCATTGCAAGAAAGACCTCAAAGGTACACATTATGAAAAACAAAAAAACACAAGTTAAAAACCTGCATATGCATGTATTTATGGAAATAGATGGCATTATTACCAAAAACACCATCAAGCCTTTGTTAACATAAATGTCAGAGTGAGTATTTACTATCTCTAACTTAATTTCCACCTTCAGATCATGATTTCAAGCTATTTGCTATCTTCAGTGAAGACAGTAAGAAACTAGATCTAAACACAAACTCTGAGCGTTTGACGTTTCTATTCCTTCACGATCCTTTAACCAAGTCTTCGCACTCAGCTTTGCATGCCAGATAGCTACATGGGTCTGATCTCAGTTCAGCATCACCACATAGTAGAAGTTTTTGCAATATATATCATTGCAAGAAAGACCTCAAAGGTACATTTATGAAAAACAAAAAATCATGATCTGAAGGTGGAAATTAAGTTAGAGATAGTAAATACTCGCTCTGACGTTTATATTAACAAATGCTTGACGGTGTTTTTGGTAATAACGCCATCTATTGTCATAAATACAAGTTTATGCAGGTTTTTAACTTGTGTTTTTTGTTTTTCATAAATGTACCTTTGAGGTCTTTCTTGCAATGATATATATTGCAGAGGCTTCTACTATGTGGTGATGCTGAACTGAGATCAGACCCATGTAGCTATCTGGCATGCTAAGCTGAGTTCGAAGACATTTCGTGTCTAAAGGATTCATGCTTGCAAGCTGAATAGAAACTGTTTCTTAAACGCTCAGAGTTTTGTGTTTAGATCTAGTTTCTTAATCATGTCCTTCACTGATGATAGCAAATAGCTTGAAATCATGATCTGAAGGTGGAAATTAAGTTAGAGATAGTAAATACTTGCTCTATGCAGGTTTTTAACTTGTGTTTTTTGTTTTTCATAAATGTACCTTTGAGGTCTTTCTTGCAATGATATATATTGCAGAGGCTTCTCCTATGTGGTGATGCTGAACTGAGATCAGACCCATGTAGCTATCTGGCATGCTAAGCTGAGTTCGAAGACATTTCGTGTCTAAAGGATTCACGCTTGCAAGCTGAATAGAAACTGTTTCTTAAATGCTCAGAGTTTTGTGTTTAGATCTAGTTTCTTAATCCTGTCCTTCACTGACGATAGCAAATAGCTTGAAATCATGATCAGAAGGTGGAGATTTAGTTAGAGATAGTAAATACTCGCTCTGACGTTTATGTTAACAAACACTTGATGGTGTTTTTGGTAATAACGCCATCTATTGTCATAAATACAAGCATATGCAGGTTTTTAACTTGTGTTTTTTGTTTTTCATAAATGTACCTTTGAGGTCTTTCTTGCAATGATATATATTGCAGAGGCTTCTACTATGTGGTGATGTTGAACTGAAATCAGACCCATGTAGCTATCTGGCATGCTAAGCTGAGTTCGAAGACATTTCGTGTCTAAAAGATTCACACTTGCAAGCTGAATAGAAACTGTTTCTTAAACGCTCAGAGTTTTGTGTTTAGATCTAGTTTCTTAATCCTGTCCTTCACTGACGATGGCAAATAGCTTGAAATCATGATCTGAAGGTGGAAATTAAGTTAGAGATAGTAAATACTTGCTCTGACGTTTATGTTAACAAACGCTTGATGGTGTTTTTGGTAATAACATCATCTATTGTCATATATATATATATATATATATATTAGAAGTACAAAATGCTTTAAATCAAGCCGAAGAACATTTAAAATTATTGTTAAAGATTTTAAAAATTGGAAAAAAACTATTGCAGAGTAGTGTGAGCTTGTATATGCTAACAATGTTAATGAACATCAAAAGAAATAAATCTCTAGATATGGAAAATATACACCAGAAATAGTTTGCAAATTATTTTAAATAAATAATTAAAAATGAATTAATTAATTATCATTTTTAGGTCTGACTAGTGAAAAATAATCTTTTCCTAATAAAAATCTTATAAAGCAAACAAGTTGGAACTCCACAAGACCAAATAAAATAAAATTTTTTTGCAAAAACAAACGGAAATTTATCAGTGATGATAGTAATAGTGGCCTATAAGAGAAGCAATTTCGTTTGCCTTTATAGCAGGATCATTTATTTTATTTTATTTGTGTGGTAAAAGAAGGTTATAGAGATTGTAATGAGCCATGGAGATTTTTATGATTATTTTCACCTGTTTTTGGATTGTAAGAGAAGTGTAAGTAACTTTATATAAATCTTTATAAAAAATTACATATATATTACACTTATTATTAGTTATTTAAATATAAATGACATAGACAATAGTCTTGGATATAAATTATTTATGTTTGACTTTGAATGCTGATTAAGAAAAACACTAATTTTCCTTTTAATACATAACAAGTGGTACAGTTTGACAGATAAAAATCATAATATATGACATAGTTCAATAGGCCAAGATTAAAATAAGTGATAGTTACATAGTCCAAAGATAAAAGTTGCCTTAGTTAGTTCAGACCAAGATGATAAACTCAGCAAGCAAATTTTCAAAGAAAATAAATATATGTGATTAAACAGTTGGCAGGACATAGGTTCAATAAAAATGATTCTTAAATTTATTTAGAAGGGTTGATATAATTGAGTGAATTATACAAAAAGAATAGTAAGTTAAAACAATTAAAAACTAAAATGGCATTGGTCACTTAATCTTTCTGTCTCCATGTGAATTGCTTTAGGTTTTTATTAATTTACCCCTAGTGAGAATTTCCACAAACTTTATACTGTAATTCCATATTTAGATGGCAAAAAAATCAAAACATTTTCCAAAATAATAGAATTTAGCTCCACCCTGACAAGTTCATCTATTAAACAAAGGAAAACTCTCCATACAGTAATGCCACCCTGTGCCAACCAGAGTAATCAATTGATGCCAGAAGGCTTGTGCATAAAATCCCTATCTAGTGCCTACTCATCCAATATCCCCAGACTAGTTTATGGCTTGAGAGGATATTAGATGAGTAGGCACTAGATAGGGATTTTATGCACAAGCCTTCTGGCATCCATTGATTACTCTGGTTGGCAGAGGGTGGCATTACTGTATGGAGTGTTTTGCATTGTTTAATAACAATTATGTGCTAGTATGAGATAGTGATCATGTGATGTTTACTGGTTTAAGTTAATGTATTGTATCTGACAGGTTCTTGACATCTTCATTTTTATGACATTGTTTACAGAAAATAGTTCCAAAACCAAAAATGCATTTTTATGCAAATTTATGACAATTCTAGATATTTTTATACAATAATTTATACAATATTTATTAGAAATTAAAAAACATAAATTATCAATAATTTATTTTCAATGGAAATACTTTATTTTTAAAAATGAAATGTTATATTAGTTGACAATGCAAATATGCCCTAAAGCTATTTAGGAGCTTAGCTTTCTAGATAAGCCATGTAATTCTAATAATAAGTATGAAAATATAATTTTACAGTAAATATTGAAAAAATTTAAACTTTTAAAACATATTTTATTAGATATAAAAGAGATAAATAAGAATGTCTTCAGATATTTAAAATACTGACAAATAGTAAAGATGTTGTTGATTTTGTAAAATGAGAGTAATCATTCTATAAATGATGTATAATCTTTTTGTTTTGATTACAATATCCTTTTTTTTAATATTTATAGAAAGAAAATGTGAACATTTAAAATTTATTTCAGTAGTAAAAAATCTATTAAATGTTGTAAAATTTATTATTTTTTGATAAATAGTAATGTTTTAAGTTAAAATCCTATGTTGAACATGAGAACAAACAAATAATGAAATATTGAAGCAGTGTCAGATGGATAAGTGTATATAATATGGCCCAGGTAATTATTTATATTTAAACCTAGTTAAGATACTTTTTTCAGAAACAATGACTTATAGTATTGGAGGAGAGCAAAAATAGTCAAAATCATAAATCATTTGTTTAAAAATAAATGTCAAGAAGAGGAACTATTATTATCAAAATTAGAGATAAATTAAATGGCTATTTTGGTTCCTGGTCAACATGGTACATAGTTCACCTGTACATTCCAAACAATACACCTGGCTTATTTAAATTTTAAAAATAGATGCAAAATCAAACTCAAAAAATTCCAAGAGTATAATGTCATGTTAAAGGTTTAAATACATATTGTATATATGGTGATTTCCTGTAATAATCCTCCCTTCATCTAAAACAAGTATTATAAGAAAAAAGGCAAAATGTTTTATTGTGGAAACAATTGTTTGCTGCCTTGAATCTATATTACAGAAATGATTAGTAATAAATAAGATAAAAATCAAGATAACCTAACAATCTAGAAAAAAACATCCATACAATTATAAAAGTAATATTATATCTAGATGATGCAAATATCAAAAGAAAATGAAGAATCTAAATGTTGTTGTTGGGTAAATATGAATCATTTGGATTGCAAGTACATATAACATTAAAGTGATGTAAGAATTGCAAAAATAAAAGACATCTTGCTATAATACATCATTAACTATAAGTGAAGAAGAGGGATAAATCATATATTCAAATTAATGGTATCAAAATCTTAAAAAAACAGTTCAATTGATAATGATAGTGGAATGTGGTTATCAACTTTATCTTTAAAATTTAGATTTGTGTTAACCAACAATAATAAATTAAATATGATTCATATAATTAATAATCTTGCCCCGGTATATATTATTTATTGATATAGAGTCGACTTTTGTACCATGATTAACAAATGAAAACTAATTATTTTTTCATTGATTCATTGTAGTTGAAAAAATATAGTATTAATATTGACATTTATTTGAAAAAATGAAAATGACATATGAGACTATTTCTATACAACATCTTTATTTAAAATTATTATAAACGGACTACAAAGTACATTGGCCTCAGACAATTCATAAAAATATAAAAAAGATCAAATTGATATTCAAGATGTTTTTACCATAATAGATTATAAAGATTAAAGAGAAAGTTATGGAATCGACCATTAAATTTAAGGGACTGACTTTTTTTTGAAAAATTTACATTGTAAACAAGGTATGAAATTCACTAAATTACTTATTCCATTATTAAAAGTTTAGAATGTTAAGAAATATATCTAGATTACTGGAAAAAATGTAAAGAATATTTTTTCAAATTGCAATTAATCATGATTACACTATATAGAGCCAAGGGTAAAAGTAAAATTAATATTCAGAAATATGACCAAATTCACAACTTCCTTTATTTTGCTGTAATATTTAATATAAATGCAATTTATCCATTGCTTTAAACACTTTTTAGCAAAAACCTTTTATTGTACATATATACATACACAATCGTATGTTTTGACTGTCCTGCAGTCTTCTTCAGAGTGATTTTTACTTTAATTAAAACCTTTTATTGTACATATATGCATACACAATCTTATGTTTCAACTGTTCTGCAGGCTTCTTTAGATCTATGATATAATGAACAATATAAAATTAAATATATAACTATATAAATAATACTATAATAATGTAAACAATAAAATAAGTAACATAATAATAATAAATACCATTTATGAAAACCACTTTGAACACTTTTCAGTAAAATATTTTATTGTACATATATACATACATCTATGATTCGACTGTCCTACAGTCTTCTTCAGAGCCATTTCACTTTAAACTTAAAAAAAACCATTTTTCTTTTTAAAAATTATCTTGTTATATATTATATTATAACAAACTAATGAAAGGGTGATTTTGGTAATAATAATAAAACCAAGATAAAACATAACAAAACATAATAATACTGAAATAAATATAATCAAACCCAAATAAAATAATCCATTTAATATAAAATATATATATTCAATAACAACTATTATTTTAAATATATATATATATATATATATATATTATATATATATATATATATATATATATATATATATATATATATTTAATAATCTTCTAATTACTTCTATTTCTTATAAACTTCAACTTTAGTTTTATTATCCACTTTAATAAAATACTTAATAATTTTATTTCCATATAATTCTCAGTTCAATCTTAATTAATTTATTAATATTCTTTTTAATTTTTAAATCATAATATCTATTACTTTTTAGTGATTCTTCTGTTATTAACAATATTATATATATATTATGGCATATTTTGTGGGTTCATCCATGTTAAAAAACTTATATATATATATATCAGATCAAATTGATACCTAATGTATTTAAATATTAGTTCACAGAGGGCGATACTAGATTTCTTAACCATATGGGGTGATTTAATGCTTAATATGTGTATATTTATTTCAATATAGCGTTATGCACTGTGATTATTATATATTGAAACAGTTACATCTGTTTCACCTATTATCTTCGATAATAGTATATATTTGTTGTACTCAGAAGGCGTGTATTTCTTACATTTTAAAAACTTTCTGCTTATAATATTGCGAGTATGTGCGTATATAATCGTCCTTATAATTATCAATATAAAAATACAATCTCAAATATTTATATACGAGCATATTCGGTTAGATTTGTTAAAACTGAAATAAACATAACTGTGTTATTAAAATTTAGCTATATAGCAGGATAATAAGTTTAAATTTATAATATTACTTTATTTTCAATATTCGTCCTAAATAATTATTTATTTAAGTCAATATTCAGTTTAACTAATTTTCAAGTAAGATAATTTTCAATTCTTTTTGTTTAAAATTACAAGCAGAAAGTTTTATCAGTTTTAACACTTCTTTCTAAAAATAAATCTTTGGCTAAAATTTGAACTATTTAAAAATTATAACCAAGACCAATTATAATATTGAGTCAGGCATAACTCTATATAAAAATCTATACAAATTGCTTGTGACCATTCTCTTAAAAATATATCTTTTAAAACTATGACGTCAATTAAATCAATAGAGTCTTTCCAAGTCCAGATTTAGCTATACTTAATATTTCACTAACTGGGTATTTGGTTAAAGGCTATTTCGAACTAGTCATCAGGTGATGTAGCATGACTCAAAGTAGGAGGTTACTAATGCCAAAAATATAGGATAAAAAGGGGCAAATAGCCATCAAGGGGCCTCTTCGGTCCTCTTCCAATCCATCCACCATCACCCATGTTAATTTTTCTGTTGCTGTTGTTGTGACCAGAGCTGAAGTTAAATAAGAACTGTTCCTGCCATTACGAAATCTAAATCTTAAAAAAGCTACAATCCAAGTGGCTCCAAAGATGACAGTGGGCTAGAGACAAAGAGACAGCCGTTTGCTCTTCCACGAGCGGCTACAGATGACAGAAAACCTCCACCATGCCCAGCACAGTAAGAAAGAAGCTGCACCTGAGAGACCAGAGAGTTCCTGACCAGAGAAATGGGGAAAGCTGCCACAGAGATAAATTTGCGAAGCTACATCCAGACTAAAACCTAAGAGAAGCCCAGCCTGACTGAATATAAAGAGAAGCGTAATGAACAATGCCTTAAAGACTTTCCGGTAAATCATTTCTGCCAAACATTCAATTTCATAACTAAAACGTATTTTAAATGAAAGCTAGCTAACTAAATCACATAATTAATTATATTTTTTAAATGTTCAATTAAAATGTTTATCTTCAAATGTTTATCTTAAATTTGTTTAAATCTTAGAACCCTCAAATACTTGCTTGATCATTCATTAATAATCATTAATAATTTTAAATAATACTAAACATCTAGTTTCTATAAAAAACATACAACAAATTCTTATTTCTTAATTATTATCTTATTGATCATTTTATGCAATTTATTCTTATGTCATCGTATCTTTAGTTTTAAGTCCATGTTTATTAATTTATGCTGTGTTTTTATCGGAACGGAGTCTTGTGTATTAATAAATTATCGGGGGGGGGGAGTGAGTAATCACTTTTATTATATCAGATTATTGCGATATAAAGAATATAGTCAAGACTCTTTTCTGAATTATATTTGTACTAGAGTGAATCGGTATTTATAATGCCCGAACAAGTTATCTAAAATCTTTTGCTAAAGTTATTTTAAAATGTATCTTTGCGTATATTATTTAAAACGCATCTTTTCTCAATTTATTTAAAATGAAATGTTTTGCTAAAGTTCTATAAAATGAAATCTTTTGCTAAAGTTATTCAAAGTGTATATTTAGCGTCAATTATTTAAAACGCATCTTTTTCTCAAGTTAATCTAAAATGAAAATGTTTGCTAAAGTTAGTTAAAATGTATATTGCGTATGTTATTTAAAATACAGGTTATTTAAGAATTATATTTGCGTAAGTGATTTAAAATAATATATTTTGCCAGTTAAATATATTTTACGCAATCTATCTAAAATGTAAGTTTGCATCCGTTAAAACCCATTTAGATAGATTGCTAAAATATATTTAACTGGCAAAATATATTATTTTAAATCCTTACGCAAATATAATTCTTAAATAACACTGTATTTTAAATAACATACGCAATATACATTTTAACTAACTTTAGCAAACATTTTCATTTTAGATTAACTTGAGAAAAAGATGCGATTTAAATAATTGACGCCTAAATATACATTTTGAATAACTTTAGCAAAAAGATTTCATTTTATAGAACTTTAGCAAAACATTTCATTTTAAATAAATTGAGAAAAGATGCGTTTTAAATAATATACGCAAAGATACAATTTTAAAATAACTTTAGCAAAAGATTTTAGATAACTGTTCGAGCATTATCAAATGCCTGGTCACTCTAGTACAAATATAATTCAGAAAAGAGTCTTGACTATATTCTTTATATCGCAATAATCTGATATAATAAAAGTGATTACTCACTCCCCTCTCCCCGATAATTTATTAATACATAAGACTCCGTTCCGATAAAAACACAGCATAAATTAATAAACATGAACTTAAAACTAAAGATAGATGACATAAGAATAAATTGCATAAAATGATCAATAAGATAATAATTAAGAAATAAGAATTAGTTGTATGTTTTTATAGAAACTAGATGTTTAGTATTATTTAAAATTATTAATGATTATTAATGAATGATCAAGCAAGTATTTGAGGGTTCTAAGATTTAAACAAATTTAAGATAAACATTTGAAGATAAACATTTTAATTGAACATTTAAAAAATATAATTAATTATGTGATTTAGATTGCTAGCTTTCATTTAAAATACGTTTTAGTTATGAAATTGAATGTTTGGCAGAAATGATTTACCAGGAAAGTCTTTAAGGCATTGTTCATTACGCTTCTCTTTATGTTCAGTCAGGCTGGGCTACTCCTAGGTTTTAGTCTGGATGTAGCTTCGCAAATTACCTGTGGCAGCTCCCCATTTCTCTGGTCAGGAACTCTCTGCAGGTGCAGCTTCTTTCTTGCTGTGCTGGGCATGGTGGAGGTTTTCTGTCATCGGTAGCCGCTCGTGGAAGAGCAAACGGCTGTCTCTTTGTCTCTAGCCCACTGTCATCTTTGGAGCCACTTGGATTGTAGCTTTTTTTAAGATTTAGATTTCGTAATGGCAGGAACAGTTCTTATTTAACTTCAGCTCTGGTCACAGCAACAGAAAAATTAACATGGATGATGGTGGATGGATTGGAAGAGGACCGAAGAGGCCCCTTGATGGCTATTTTGCCCCTTTTTATCCTATATTTTTGGCATTAGTAACCTCCTACTTTGAGTCATGCCACATTGCCTGATGACTAGTTCGAACTAGCCTTTAACCAAATACCCAGTTAGTGAAATATTAAGTATAGCTAAATCTGGACTTGGAAAGACTCTATTGATTTAATTGACGTCATAGTTTTAAAAGATATATTTTTAAGAGAATGGTCACAAGCAATTTGTATAGATTTTTGTATAGAGTTATGCCTGACTTAATATTATAATTGGTCTTGGTTATAATTTTTAAATAGATCAAATTTTAGCCAAAGATTTATTTTTAGAAAGAAGTGTTAAAACTGATAAAACTTTCTGCTTGTAATTTTAAACAAAAAGAATTGAAAATTATCTTACTTGAAAATTAGTTAAACTGAATATTGACTTAAATAAATAATTATTTAGGACGAATATTGAAAATAAAGTAATATTATAAATTTAAACTTATTATGCTGCTATATAGCTAAATTTTAATAACACAGTTATGTTTATTTCAGTTTTAACAAATCTAACCGAATATGCTCGTATATAAATATAAGGACGATTATATACGCACATACTCGCAATATTATAAGCACAAAGTTTTTAAAATGTAAGAAATACACGCCTTCTGAGTACAACAAATATATACTATTATCGAAGATAATAGGTGAAACAGATGTAACTGTTTCAATATATAATAATCACAGTGCATAACGCTATATTGAAATAAATATACAAATATTAAGCATTAAATCACCCCATATGGTTAAGAAATCTAGTATCGCCCTCTGTGAACTAATATATAAATACATTAGGTATCAATTTGATCTGATATATATATATATAAGTTTTTTAACATGGATGAACCCACAAAATATGTCATATATATATAATATTGTTAATAACAGAAGAATCACTAAAAAGTAATAGATATTATGATTTAAAAATTAAAAAGAATATTAATAAATTAATTAAGATTGAACTGAGAATTATATGGAAATAAAATTATTAAGTATTTTATTAAAGTGGATAATAAAACTAAAGTTGAAGTTTATAAGAAATAGAAGTAATTAGAAGATTATTAATATATATATATATATATATATATATTTAAAATAATAGTTGTTATTGAATATATATATTTTATATTAACTGGATTATTTTATTTGGGTTTGATTATATTTATTTCAGTATTATTATGTTTTGTTATATTTTATCTTGGTTTTATTATTATTACCAAAATCACCCTTTCATTAGTTTGTTATAATATAATATATAACAAGATAATTTTTAAAAAAGAAAAATGGTTTTTTTTAAGTTTAAAGTGAAATGGCTCTGAAGAAGACTGCAGGACAGTCAAAACATAGATGTATGTATATATGTACAATAAAATATTTTACTGTAAAGTGTTCAAAGTGGTTTTCATAAATGGTATTTATTATTATTATGTTACTTATTTTATTGTTTACATTATTATAGTATTATTTATATAGTTATATATTTAATTTTATATTGTTCATTATATCATAGATCTAAAGAAGCCTGCAGAACCGTTGAAACATAAGATTGTGTATGCATATATGTACAATAAAAGGTTTTAATTAAAATAAAAATCACTCTGAAGAAGACTGCAGGACAGTCGAAATATACGATTGTGTATGCATATATGTACAATAAAAGGTTTTTGCTAAAAAGTGTTTAAAGCAATGGATAAATTGCATTTATATTAAATATTACAGCAGAATAAAGGAAGTTGTGAATTTGGTCATATTTCTGAACATTAATTTTACTTTTACCCTTGGCTCTATATAGTGTAATCATGATTGATTGCAATTTGAAAAAATATTCTTTACATTTTTTCCAGTAATCTAGATATATTTCTTAACATTCTAAACTTTTAATAATGGAATAAGTAATTTAGTGAATTTCATACCTTGTTTACAATGTAAATTTTTCAAAAAAAAGTCAGTCCCTTAAATTTAATGGTCGATTCCATAACTTTCTCTTTAATCTTTATAATCTATTATGGTACAAACATCTTGAATACCAATTTGCTCTTTTTTATATTTTTATGAATTATCTGAGGCCAATGTACTTTGTAGTCCATTTATAATAATTTTAAATAAAGATGTTGTATAGAAATAGTCTCATATGTCATTTTCATTTTTTTAAATAAATGTCAATATTAATACTATATTTTTTCAACTACAATGAATCAATGAAAAAATAATTAGTTTTCATTTGTTGAATCATGGTACAAAAGTCGACTCTATATCAATAAATAATATATACCCAAGATTATTAATAATAGTATAACCTTTAATCTTGAACTTCTTTTTTCTTTTAAAAATAGTCAGTATAAACAATATTCATCAAAATATAAAATCACAAACCAATTTTCTTTAAAAAACTTGTTTTTTATTATTATGACTATATGAATTTTAATTTCAAGAGCAACGTTTCGACTATTTACTTCCTTATAGATTTGAAATATATGTAGAGTTTAATGATTATATAATGTTTTATTTTATTTGTTTTATTATTTTTTTGTATATTTTAGTGGCTTGAAAAAGACTATAAGGAAGTAAATAGTCGAAACGTTGCTCTTGAAATTAAAATTCATATAGTCATAATAATAAAAAACAAGTTTTTTAAAGAAAATTGGTTTGTGATTTTATATTTTGACAAGATTATTAATTATATGAATCATATTTAATTTATTATTGTTGGTTAACACAAATCTAAATTTTAAAGATAAAGTTGATAACCACATTCCACTATCATTATCAATTGAACTGTTTTTTTTAAGATTTTGATACCATTAATTTGAATATATGATTTATCCCTCTTCTTCACTTATAGTTAATGATGTATTATAGCAAGATGTCTTTTATTTTTGCAATTCTTACATCACTTTAATGTTATATGTACTTGCAATCCAAATGATTCATATTTATCCAACAACAACATTTAGATTCTTCATTTTCTTTTGATATTTGCATCATCTAGATATAATATTACTTTTATAATTGTATGGATGTTTTTTTTTCTAGATTGTTAGGTTATCTTGATTTTTATCTTATTTATTACTAATCCTTTCTGTAATATAGATTCAAAGCAACAAACAATTGTTTCCACAATAAAACATTTTGCCTTTTTTTTATAATACTTGTTTTAGATGAAGGGAGTATTATTACAGGAAATCACCATATATACAATATGTATTTAAACCTTTAACATGACATTATACTCTTGGAATTTTTTGAGTTTGATTTTGCATCTATTTTTAAAATTTAAATAAGCCAGGTGTATTGTTTGGAATGTACAGGTGAACTATGTACCATGTTGACCAGGAACCAAAATAGCCATTTAATTTATCTCTAATTTTGATAATAATAGTTCCTCTTCTTGACATTTATTTTTAAACAAATGATTTATGATTTTGACTATTTTTGCTCTCCTCCAATACTATAAGTCATTGTTTCTGAAAAAAGTATCTTAACTAGGTTTAAATATAAATAATTACCTGGGCCATATTATATACACTTATCCGTCTGACACTGCTTCAATATTTCATTATTTGTTTGTTCTCATGTTCAACATAGGATTTTAACTTAAAACATTACTATTTATCAAAAAATAATAAATTTTACAACATTTAATAGATTTTTTACTACTGAAATAAATTTTAAATGTTCACATTTTCTTTCTATAAATATTAAAAAAAGGATATTGTAATCAAAACAAAAAGATTATACATCATTTATAGAATGATTACTCACATTTTACAAAATCAACAACATCTTTACTATTTGTCAGTATTTTAAATATCTGAAGACATTCTTATTTATCTCTTTTATATCTAATAAAATATGTTTTAAAAGTTTAAATTTTTTCAATATTTACTGTAAAATTATATTTTCATACTTATTATTAGAATTACATGGCTTATCTAGAAAGCTAAGCTCCTAAATAGCTTTAGGGCATATTTGCATTGTCAACTAATATAACATTTCATTTTAAAAATAAAGTATTTCCATTGAAAATAAATTATTGATAATTTATGTTTTTTAATTTCTAATAAATATTGTATAAATTATTGTATAAAAATATCTAGAATTGTCATAAATTTGCATAAAAACGCATTTTTGGTTTTGGAACTATTTTCTGTAAACAATGTCATAAAAATGAAGATGTCAAGAACCTGTCAGATACAATAGATTAACTTAAACCAGTAAACATCACATGATCACTATCTCATACTAGCACATAATTGTTATTAAACAATGCAAAACACTCCATACAGTAATGCCACCCTCTGCCAACCAGAGTAATCAATGGATGCCAGAAGGCTTGTGCATAAAATCCCTATCTAGTGCCTACTCATCTAATATCCTCTCAAGCCATAAACTAGTCTGGGGATATTGGATGAGTAGGCACTAGATAGGGATTTTATGCACAAGCCTTCTGGCATCAATTGATTACTCTGGTTGGCACAGGGTGGCATTACTGTATGGAGAGTTTTCCTTTGTTTAATAGATGAACTTGTCAGGGTGGAGCTAAATTCTATTATTTTGGAAAATGTTTTGATTTTTTTGCCATCTAAATACAGAATTACAGTATAAAGTTTGTGGAAATTCTCACTAGGGGTAAATTAATAAAAACCTAAAGCAATTCACATGGAGACAGAAAGATTAAGTGACCAATGCCATTTTAGTTTTTAATTGTTTTAACTTACTATTCTTTTTGTATAATTCACTCAATTATATCAACCCTTCTAAATAAATTTAAGAATCATTTTTATTGAACCTATGTCCTGCCAACTGTTTAATCACATATATTTATTTTCTTTGAAAATTTGCTTGCTGAGTTTATCATCTTGGTCTGAACTAACTAAGGCAACTTTTATCTTTGGACTATGTAACTATCACTTATTTTAATCTTGGCCTATTGAACTATGTCATATATTATGATTTTTATCTGTCAAACTGTACCACTTGTTATGTATTAAAAGGAAAATTAGTGTTTTTCTTAATCAGCATTCAAAGTCAAACATAAATAATTTATATCCAAGACTATTGTCTATGTCATTTATATTTAAATAACTAAT
The DNA here is from genome assembly GCA_028023455.1 of Epiperipatus broadwayi. Classification (NCBI taxonomy): domain Eukaryota; kingdom Metazoa; phylum Onychophora; class Udeonychophora; order Euonychophora; family Peripatidae; genus Epiperipatus; species Epiperipatus broadwayi. Next base: position 4,630 of record JAQFVV010008824.1, on the reverse strand, counting down.
AATAAGTGTAATATATATGTAATTTTTTATAAAGATTTATATAAAGTTACTTACACTTCTCTTACAATCCAAAAACAGGTGAAAATAATCATAAAAATCTCCATGGCTCATTACAATCTCTATAACCTTCTTTTACCACACAAATAAAATAAAATAAATGATCCTGCTATAAAGGCAAACGAAATTGCTTCTCTTATAGGCCACTATTACTATCATCACTGATAAATTTCCATTTGTTTTTGCAAAAAAATTTATTTTATTTGGTCTTGTGGAGTTCCAACTTGTTTGCTTTATAAGATTTTTATTAGGAAAAGATTATTTTTCACTAGTCAGACCTAAAAAGGATAATTAATTAATTCATTTTTAATTATTTATTTAAAATAATTTGCAAACTATTTCTGGTGTATATTTTCCATATCTAGAGATTTATTTCTTTTGATGTTCATTAACATTGTTAGCATATACAAGCTCACACTACTCTGCAATAGTTTTTTTCCAATTTTTAAAATCTTTAACAATAATTTTAAATGTTCTTCGACTTGATTTAAAGCATTTTGTACTTCTAATATATATATATATATATATATGACAATAGATGGTGTTATTACCAAAAACACCATCAAGCGTTTGTTAACATAAACGTCAGAGCAAGTATTTACTATCTCTAACTTAATTTCCACCTTCAGATCATGATTTCAAGCTATTTGCCATCGTCAGTGAAGGACAGGATTAAGAAACTAGATCTAAACACAAAACTCTGAGCGTTTAAGAAACAGTTTCTATTCAGCTTGCAAGCGTGAATCCTTTAGACACAAAATGTCTTCGAACTCAGCTTAGCATGCCAGATAGCTACATGGGTCTGATCTCAGTTCAGCATCACCACATAGTAGAAGCCTCTGCAATATATATCATTGCAAGAAAGACCTCAAAGGTACATTTATGAAAAACAAAAAACACAAGTTAAAAACCTGCATATGCTTGTATTTATGACAATAGATGGCGTTATTACCAAAAACACCATCAAGTGTTTGTTAACATAAACGTCAGAGCGAGTATTTACTATCTCTAACTTAATTTCCACCTTCAGATCATGATTTCAAGCTATTTGCTATCGTCAGTGAAGGACAGGATTAAGAAACTAGATCTAAACACAAAACTCTGAGCATTTAAGAAACAGTTTCTATTCAGCTTGCAAGCGTGAATCCTTTAGACATGAAATGTCTTTGAACTCAGCTTAGCATGCCAGATAGCTACATGAGTCTGATCTCAGTTCAGCATCACCACATAGGAGAAGCCTCTGCAATATATATCATTGCAAGAAAGACCTCAAAGGTACATTTATGAAAAACAAAAAACACAAGTTAAAAACCTGCATAGAGCAAGTATTTACTATCTCTAACTTAATTTCCACCTTCAGATCATGATTTCAAGCTATTTGCTATCATCAGTGAAGGACATGATTAAGAAACTAGATCTAAACACAAAACTCTGAGCGTTTAAGAAACAGTTTCTATTCAGCTTGCAAGCGTGAATCTTTTAGACATGTAATGTCTTCGAACTCAGCATAGCATGCCAGATAGCTACATGGGTCTGATCTCAGTTCAGCATCACCACATAGTAGAAGCCTCTGCAATATATATCATTGCAAGAAAGACCTCAAAGGTACACATTATGAAAAACAAAAAACACAAGTTAAAAACCTGCATAAACTTGTATTTATGACAATAGATAGGCGTTATTACCAAAAACACCATCAAGCATTTGTTAATATAAATGTCAGAGTGAGTATTTACTATCTCTAACTTAATTTCCACCTTCAGATCATGATTTTTTTTTTTCATAAATGTACCTTTGAGGTCTTTCTTGCAATGATATATATTGCAAAAACTTCTACTATGTGGTGATGCTGAACTGAGATCAGACCCATGTACTATCTGCATGCAAAATACATTTTCTAAGAAAGAACTTTAACCTCAGTTTTTTAGATCGTTAACTTCCTCCTACAAACATCATGATCTGATGGATAATGAAAATCCTTTTTATTAATTGATGGGTTTTTAAAATCATCTATTTCCATAACACAACTTGTTTTTTGTTTCAATCCTTGATTTTTTCATATATCGACCACTATGTGGTGATCTGAATGATCAGACCCATGTCTATCTGGCATGCTAAGCTGAGTTCGAAGACATTTCATGTCTAAAGGATTCACGCTTGCAAGCTGAATAGAAACTGTTTCTTAAATGCTCAGAGTTTTGTGTTTAGATCTAGTTTCTTAATCATGTCCTTCACTGATGATAGCAAATAGCTTGAAATCATGATCTGAAGGTGGAAATTAAGTTAGAGATAGTAAATACTTGCTCTATGCAGGTTTTTAACTTGTGTTTTTTGTTTTTCATAAATGTACCTTTGAGGTCTTTCTTGCAATGATATATATTGCAGAGGCTTCTCCTATGTGGTGATGCTGAACTTAGATCAGACTCATGTAGCTATCTGGCATGCTAAGCTGAGTTCAAAGACATTTCGTTTTTAAAGGATTCACGCTTGCAAGCTGAATAGAAACTGTTTCTTAAATGCTCAGAGTTTTGTGTTTAGATCTAGTTTCTTAATCCTGTCCTTCACTGACGATAGCAAATAGCTTGAAATCATGATCAAAAGGTGGAAATTAAGTTAGAGATAGTAAATACTCTCTCTGACGTTTATGTTAACAAACACTTGATGGTCTTTTTGGTAATAACGCCATCTATTGTCATAAATACAAGTGTATGCAGGTTTTTAACTTGGGTTTTTTGTTTTTCATATATATATATATTGAAAGATGTAAAACCATCATCATCCCAATGAAATAAATAATCAATGTGAGAATGAGAAAATTGTCATAGAACATATTATAAATAATTATATTGTTTCATTAATATATATATATATTGAAAGATTAAACCATCATCATCCCAATAAATAAATACAATGTGAGAATGAGAAAATTGTCATAGAACATATTATAAATAATTATACTAATAATAAAGTTTAACATACAATTTATCCCAACATTACACATAAAGGGTCAAGTCAAAAATTCAACAACAATCAACAGTCATCACTTTTGACTGGATTTAAAAGAAATATATTATAAATGGGCTAATTATCTAGATGCTGCCAAAGTTAGGGGGAAATATAACATAATCATGTGCATGCAAATCTTATATTCTATTTATGAATCACAATAAAATAATGCTGAGATACTAATATATGCTGATTATACAGGCCAACTATAAACATAATTTTAGTGGGTAAACTCTAAAGCTGATGTTTTGCCATCCAGAGGTATTAATTGGATGTCCAAACACAAACAAAAATCCCTGAATCTATAATTAACCATTATTAATCTTTAGTGGTAGCTTAAGATTACAAGACTCTAGAGACTAACTGTTGACAAGAGAAAGATAAATATAACCACTTACTCTATTTTGTATTCAAATAGTTTACTCAGATAGTTTTAACAATCCCTAAATCACTAAGCTGTAATTAAATTTAATCACACACACTCCTAATTATATAAAACATATAGCTGGAGGAATAGTGACCTTAACACAAATATTTTTAAACACATTTATTTATACATTTTTATCAAAAAATATAATTTCATAATATTAAAAAAAATATTACCCAATTAATTGGCTTTTATGCATTAAATTAATTAAGTTTTACTTTCATTATGATAGTTCCTTTTTTATAACTAATGTTTAAAAACATTTTTTAACAATTAAAAATAAGGTAATTTTCAATTAGCAATTAACTCTCTATAATATTGGAGGAAGTATCAAATGAGTAAAAAATGCTTCAAAAGAAAATGTTACATTTATAAAATTATTTAAAATAACTAATCAATATATATATATATATATATATATATATATATATATATATATATATATATATATATATATATATATATATGACAAATTTACTTTTATCAAAAATAAAAATTATAATGTAACCAAAATCCTTTTATGATTTTGGAGGAAAATCAAATGAATGCAAAAAACATTTTGTCAAAAGAAAATATTACATTAATAAAAATTATTTATTATGACTAAGTAAGAATTCCATACATAAATAAAAAAATCCAACATTTTAAAATTACCTAGAAATTTTTATAATTATGAAAAAAAGTAATACATAAAAATGTTTAAATAAAATTAATAAAATTATTATCACCAATTGATCATTAATTTAAAACTCATCTGTAAATTTAAATATAATGTGTACATTAAATACTTCTTACCATGGATTTATTTTCTGGAGTTTTTTTTGACATTTGAAAATTTATTTATTTTCCATGACACCCACTTGTAATCTAATATATACAGTTAATATTCATCATTTTGCAATATAATATTTAGCAGGTTACCCCACAGATGAATTTATTCCTTTTTTCTTTCTAATAACTTTGAAGGTCAGGCTAAATCATAAAGACAGGGGTACTCATGTTCTTGGATGAAGGCAAGGTTGTTGTAGATTATTTCAGAGGTTGTTGTAGATTATTTCACATTAATAAGTCTTTTTTTTGTTTTTATATGTATTTCCTTTGGTTAGTTTGTTATATATATATATGTGCACGTGTGTGTGT
>JAQFVV010008823.1:20000-21926 GCA_028023455.1 Epiperipatus broadwayi | reverse complement strand
GGTAGTTCAATATATATATATATAATTGACTAAAAGTACTTCTGTGGATTTAAGGATTGTTTATAATAGTTTGTTACCGTTAAATTTATTATTCTTATTATAATTACAATTTTGTTTTAATTAACCGACATTATATATATATATGTCATATTATTATTACTATTTGCAGGATATTCCGTGTAGTGAAAATATTAGAATTAATATATATATATATATATATATATTGAAATGGTAGACTAATATTTATATACCAACTTTGTTAAAAATTATATAGAAATAAACTTTAAACAAATTAAAACAAATCACCCAATTATCTTATAATATTTACTTAAAACTTTAATATTTTATTTAAATAATTCCCCAATCAAGTTTATTTCCAACTAATGAATAATAATTATTTGTAAATATGCTAAAATCTAGAGTACTTTAACATGATGTGCATTTCCCTTTACCATAAATAACAACTCAAGACAATTCTCACCTTAAAGGGGAAGAGGTGATATTTGCAACACAATATAATAAAATTAAACATTTTAAATAATGAAATGGCTGAAAGTTGACTGAATCACTTATATATTTATTGACTTCAAATGGCGTTATGACTTGATCATGAGCAATTTATTTGGGAGTGCAGATTGGTGGTTAATGCAATGGTTTGTCAAGGTTTCTAAACAAATATTACTTACAAAAATATTGTCTAATGTATTAATATCTAGTAAAGTAGTGATATTCCTTATTTTTGGACATTAATTTAGTAATTCATACTCTATTTAATTAATATATAGTGTAAGGGTAATGTACAATCTTTTTAAGCTCATTTGTTTAAGTATTAATATAATACCATAAACTTATAAATATAATTGTAAGTTTATAAACAGTAAACACATCATCCTTTTATGTTAAAATTTGATTATACACATGTATATAACTTAAATGTTATATTATAAAATTTTAATAACAATAATATACTTATATTTCAATAATCCATATTTACATATAAAATATTTATGAAGTTAACTAATACTACTAATCAAGATGCAAAACATAAGAGTGTAACCTTAGGTTCAAGTCACATCTTAGCAAGTAAACATGAACAAAATAAAATTAGAGCTCAATTACACAATTATTAATTACAATGCATTCAACAATAATTCATCACAAAATCACAGAAATTTAATAGTAATTTCTAACACATGCTAATTATTAGAAATCAATTCTATTATAAAAAGGTAATCAACTAATTTCCAAGTCAGTTCTATCTTTTACAAAGAAACTATTCATTATGCATACTTATTTTCCTGTGTTCGAATATTGAATACATTAAAAAGATGGATCAATAGGTTTGAAATGAATTTTCTTAATTTATAAAATCTTCATAAGCAGAGAACTCTAATATCACTCAAGAAAAGTAAATTAATTTCAAAAATGAAATTATTTTTTAATATAATAATTAGAGAGATACTTAATAATAGCATTCTAAATTTGAACTTTAAGGTAGATAAATATCATCACAAATATTTATATATCTAAAAATTATTTTAAGAAGATTTCAAGTTATAAAATATGTATCATAAGTAAAGGCAATTTTCCATAGGATTAAATGCTATTGTTCTAACCTAAAGCAGTGTAATTACTTATTCCTACTGAAATTTTATATATATATAATTCAATATCAAACTTCAATTTATATTAAAATAATTTATAAAAGAGGATGTCAACATCATGTGAGAGAAACATTTAGGAACAAAGGAGTATAGTGATTGATTTACCGATGATTGATGATCAAAAAATAAAAAAACTTTTATTCTTGATTAATAAACATTATTACTTAAACTATGAAAATGAATAGGATAATACCATAAACTTTCAACATATCATATCGTCTTTGCATATCAACATCTATAAATATCTAATTTTATTTTTTTT
>JAQFVV010008823.1:0-15000 GCA_028023455.1 Epiperipatus broadwayi | reverse complement strand
GTATGATGTGAATAAACTAATGTTTGGAGCAATAAGCATGTGAACAAGATATAAATCTGTTTTACCAGTTATATTGCTAGGGAAACATTAGTTGCCAATAGTAATTTTCAAGGCTAAACCATGTTTCTATTTTAATGGCCTAAATAAAGTTTACTAGTGATCATATACCATAAAAAAGTGTGTGAGACTTTGAATCTACCAGTATCTATTGATGGTTTCCTTAGCAATGTCATTGGTAAACACACTTTTGCATCTAGTTTATTTGGATATGATCCAAGCCTTAGGTTGCCTATTTAGTGAAATCATAAAGTACTTGATATTTTGTTTTAAGTCACAGATGTGTAAACATATATAACATATAATAGCTCAAATTTTGCTGATAAGTATTGATTATATAACAATAAACATTGTTTATTGTATTTAAGTGTATAATATATTATTTTTCAACATGCATATAAATATATATATATTGTACCAACATTGTGTTGGCATATAATAATTTTGTTTTAAAAAATTATTAAAATAAAAAAAATCTTTCCTACAAAAAATTAAAAGTATAAGAGTTTTTGAAATAAGGGTTACAATCGATTAATGAGTCAGAAGAGAGGAGGGGGGTTCACTTCAGAAGCATCAAACTAAAAATTTTATAAAAGAAATAAAGAGTTTATTATTATTATTATTATTATTATTATTATTATTATTATTATTATTATTATTATTATTATTATTATTATTATTATTATTATTATTATTATTATTATTATTATTATTATTATTATTATTATTATTATTAATTGAAATATAAGTTAAAAGTTTAAAAACATAAATCTTTTTTTATTTAAGTCACCTTAAAACTAAATAGTGAATGGATCTTAAATTATATATGTGCGTGCAACTGTGAATGTAATAAATGTATGCATATTAAATATTAAGAATAAATGAAAGTTAAAAAATTTAAAAAACACTCAGTGATGGCTACTAATTAAAAATATAAGACAAGTTCTGCGATTGGCTACTAATCAAAAATGTAAAAAAACAACAGGATTAAAAAAAGCTTAACTCCAAAGGATTTGCTACTAAAGAAAAGAACTTCAACAACAGATATTGCTGGAGGATAGCAAAATGACAATACACCTCATGTATAAATAGACAAATTTTTATTGGACAGTTAGTCGAGTTTGAGTTGAGTTCGAGTTGCATTAGAGTTGCATTTGAGATAGCAGTTCAGTACAATCTATTAGTGAGTTATATCAGTCAGCTTATTATATATCCAGAATCAAGAAAGCACTGTAAAATCTCAGAAAATATATGACATTCTCCAGTCTGAAGTCCAATGAAAACAGCCAACCTACCTGATAAAAGTGATGTCTGCGTAACAACCTGAAGCTGCTCAATATCTAATTGTCTTAAAGAAAATGCTTTGGAATAATCAGCATCAAATCTCCACAAGAAAACTTCAAATCTAACTGGTTAGAAATATCTCATTAAAAGCAGCAAACAGCAAGAAGTATCCATGTTCAAAATCCTAGATAATAACATTTTCTTATACTCATTTCTAAAGTACCCATCATATTCATAAAACCTCGAGAGTCAAGTTTAAGAATTCTATTGCATACATAGATGAACTATTAATATGTGTGTTTAAAATGTTGTGTGTATGCATGTGCTAGTATATTGATTTCATTGTATTTTAAATTTCAAATATTATTTAATGCTGTCTCATAAGATATTATAGTGTGCGAATTATATATATATATATGTGTGTGTGTTATATTAGTAAATAAGATTTATAAAATATTTAAAATTAGTTTAATAAATGTTAATTAAAATAAATTGTCTTTAAACTTAAAGCTTTATTTGTCGGTCAATTCTTTTCACCACTAATTGAAACTATATTTTGTTATTGAATTAAAAAATAAACTGAGCTAGTTAAGGAATTTTTCAAGTGCTGGATTATGGGCCTACTATCTGAACATGTTAGTTTTGACTAGCTGGTGCCCAGGGTTTACTCTGAAACAAATAAAGTGTTTGTATAGTAGGGTTTGAATCTAGCAGCCGAGGTGGGCTACGATCTGGAAATGTGCTTGTGTTATGTGTTGCATAGCTCGGTCTGATCATGGGTATTAATGACAGCTCTGCTATCAATAATATTTTCACTTTACTTGAACATTTGAGTTCATTCATGTAATATTTATAATTAAATAAGATTATAAATTTAGTAGAAATAAGGTTGAAACCCAGCTAAACCAAGCTTGCAGGATAAGTATGATCGACATTGGATCGAACCCGGTACAATATATATATATTATAACAGTGCAGACCTGTGGATCTTACCGTATCTGCACTACAAGGGCGCCATCTAGGCAATTGAACCTAGAAAATTTATATAGTAGGCAGATATGTAAGTTAAGATTCAAAAAAAAAAAATTATATATATTTTATTCTGACCATTAGCCCAATGTCACCAGCTCATAAAATAGCAGAGATTTAAACATTTTTATAAGTTTTAATAGATTTATATTCTCAAAATATATTAATATTTAAAACAATAAAATAAAAGAAGCCACTGCCAGTAATGAACACACAAACATTTATTTATGCACATATATAATATTTATATTTAAAATTGAGGAATAAATTTAGACTTTACACTTAGTTTTAAATTGATTATTATTATTATTTTAAATTTAAATTATTGTTTAATAAAGTCTGCACAGAAGGACATTTTAATTATATTTTACTTTAGCATGTTGAGTATAGATAGGCTACATAGATTTTTTTCATTTAAAAACTTATCAAAACCTTCATTCAATCTCAGACTAAAAGTTTGTAGCCAAACCCAATACCTGCTTCCAGATATATATAGTCGCAACCAATGTAATATGAAGATGCTAGCATAAAACCACACTGACAGGAATGTGCATCTGACAGCGTGATATTATTTGAAGGAAATGATCCATGTCCAGAACAGGAATGTGCATCTGTCTGACTAAGGAATCATGTATATAATTTTTTTTAAAAAGTGCTATGTATGGGGGGAGAGCAGTCTTTCTGCTGACTTATAAATCCCTGTCCATAGAGCTAGAAGGGGTTAATGGCACAGGAAATATGTCTGCGACCATTTCAATGATATGACTGCCTCTTTGGGGTCATGCATTCAGTTGGGCACATTACCCTGCATGCTAAACACACTTCACATTACATTGATATAAGCCCCATATATACCTCCACAAGCATTGTCCTAACTACAAAACAAATAGCCTGAAATTAACCCCTTAAAATAAACATAAACAAATTCAAACATAGTTATTAATATTTATCCATGCAGCTATCCATACCCAACTTTAATTTGATACATTTTAATTTACACATAACACCAAAAAAAAAAGGAGAAATGGAAATGATTGCTTAAACAGATGCATAAAAAAAGAATTACTAATGATTGTTTTTAGGCCAGATAATTGTTCTTATTTTCAGCTATTAATTGCAAAGTTAGAAAAGTTCTTATTAGATAGACACAAGAATTCATACTTTACAGATTGAGCCAATTTAGAAGTCCATCGTGATCACTTTTGTAGATTTTGTCCTTCTTTGAAACGAAACCACTACTTGCCATGCATTTGGTCAGGAACTGTCATCCAGAGGCCTCAGCTGGTTGTCCAAAAATCTAAATCTATTGCAGACTTCCACATTGTAAAAATCTGCAATATATCTAGTTATAATGATATATTCATAGTCAGCTCTCAGATCCCAATTATAATAATAATTTGGCTTTTATATTTTTATTAGTCTCTTATCATCCAATCTTTGGATTCAACGAGCAAGATGTCACTAATCCTCTGGTGTTTCAATTACAGTCCATGCTGACATTTCTGGTGTTTGCATTGGTCATTTAATTTCTTTTTCTCTTACCATTTAATTTATTTTAAGTCCCCCAAGAGCTAGTTTGCTTTAGAACAATCATTTAATTAATAAAACAATCATTTCCATTTTCTAAGATTATAGAAATCAACATTATTTCTATCTTCAAAAATATCAATCTTTATATTTTTACTTTTTTACAAAAAAAATTCTTTCAAATAGTTTTTCTTAAAATAGTTTAAGTTTTCCATCTGCGTGACAATATATATATATATATATTAAACAACTTTTAATTTTCAGTTTTTAAGTTTTTTTCTTTTTAATAAATCAATTTTATTTACGATCTTTTTATTTTCATTTTAAAATAATGTAATGGCATATTATAATCCGTTACAATATATATATATATATATATATATATATATATATATATATAACTGAATACTTATAAACACAATAATTAGATTAAATTCTGACATTTATAAATAAATATTATGTGTGATAATAGATATATCGGGGATTGAGATGTACGTTGGAAAAAAAACTAGAGAGCACTTGCAGTTATTAAAACAGGTTCAGAAATTGAAACAAAATTGTAAAGTAGATAATAATATTTCAGCATAGTCAAAAGATAGTACATAAACTAAAGCTATGTATCCATTAACTTTTTAGAGACCTAACAGACATCTGACAGTTAACAAAATGAGTAGTCAACTGCAATTTTGAGATTAATAAAGAATTGAGCCACCGAACTATAAGTACACAATGCACGATGAACACTGAGAAAACTATCTCAATTGAGACAATATAAACTAATACAATTCTTATAAAAGCACTGCAAAATCATTGCAAATCCATCTCCCATGTAGAGTCTGGAGTATACAAAACTATGTCCTGCTTTTTTGAACTTTATGGGCAGGAAAATACAAGCTATGCCTGGTTCCTTTTCTCTTGAGACTTAGGGGCTGGAATCATGGCAAGATGATGTTAACTGCTCTGTAATTAACAATATAAAACATAAAAAAATGGGTTGAAGCAAATAGCCAAGGTAAACCACCCCCAGGAATTTCATAAAAAACATTGCATCCTCAAGTCAATGCCAGAAACCCTCCATCCATCATCAAAACTAAAAATACAGTTAATCAAACTTTAACAATCAAACACCCAATCCAATCTCCAAAATCATAGATTTTCTATTTAACTCTAAACATGAACCTCTCTAAACATATGTGAAAAATAATATTTTATAATTTACAATCATCAATACTCTTGTCATATATTTCACAGTAATTATTAAAATTAATTTTGTATAAAATGCATACTTTTTACTTTCTCAGTTATGGTTGAGATCAATTTCATTGCTAATTTTATGGTGATTATTACCAGTATGTGATCATCATCAGCCCTAGGTTAGGGCCATTTATAATGATTGAGTCATTACACTGTCATCATCAGCCCTGTTAGGTATCAATGTTTAACAGGATGGGGAGTATAAGGGTGATCATATACATTGAATCAACCTGGCATGATGGAAAATCATCATCACTCCCAAGTAAATTAAATTTAAAATTTACAAAAAAATAATATTTAAGTAATTTATTATTTTAAAAATGTTAAAGTAATGTTTAACATCCAATATATATATATATATATATATATATATATATATATATATATATATATATATATGTGTGTGTGTGTGTGTGTGTGTGTGTGTGTGTGTGTACATATTCAAGAGATCATGAAAGATCTGAAAAGATCACTATTTGATAGATTATTGAGAGATCAGCCTGCCACTCCTAAGAGCAACTTAAAATATCATTATAGAAATTCACCAGAATTATCAATAAGTAATACTCAAAATAACCATTCATCATCATGAATGACCAAAATGAAAATGCATCAATATAATAATTTAACAGTCCATCTAGAGGCTGGATTAGAACAATAAAAAATGTAAATCAACAGTTATATGGTGATTGGATTGGAAGTAGATCTCCTGAAGACCACACTAACTATTAAGCCTTTACCAGCTTGGGCAATTATTTAAACATAAATGTGTATATACAAACTATGTACTCATCAATAAGAAATACAAAAAAATAAGAAAACATAATGCTGTGATATTAAAACATTCTGATCATCATTAATGCTCTGTCCACATAGTATCATTAATGTACTGCCCAACTATAAATTTTGTTTTCAATAGACTAACTATATCAAATGTAGTACAGGGACTTTAAAAAATATAATCTTATGCACCAACAAGAATAATGATGATTGATCATCACTGGATGCCCTTTATGCATTAAATACATCCCCATTTATATATATAGGCCATTATAATATGACAATTTAACTTGTGTCTCTTTGCAACAACCATTAAATATATTATATAATTTGCAACAAGTTATATCTATCTTAATGTTTCATGTCATAATTATAGTACAAAATGATTGTTAAATGATGTGTACAGTCTTCATATATAAATGACATCTAAATTCAACTATTTTCCCAATTTCAACACTGTTAGAATATTGTTCCGTTTTATTTTTGGATTGCCGCAAATGTTTCCATAATTCTGAAGCATGAGTAAAAATATCAAAATAATTTGTAAGCAGAGGCATATAAAGAAAAGCCAATTTCAGGAGGTGAGATTTATTGTTAAATTTATTGCATATTCAAATAAACCATTGCTCAAAAAATATTAAAATTAACAAAGTACTAAAATTTGAGTGTCAATTATATAAAAAATAATTCACACATCATCAAAGGTGCACTTGAGAAAAAGTTACAATATCTTCATTAACTTACATGTAAATGTTATTTTGGTACTGCAATCACTGATCAATGATTCTCAACAACAGAAATCAGTTGTCACCATTTAATGAAAAAAACTTTAATTAATGGTTACAAATTATACAATAGATTAATATTTTAATACTAATTAAAACACCAAGGTTACAATTATTATCGGAGATTCAAAAAAATAGTCTATTCACTATCACCATATTTCTGTGTTTTTATGTTATAATACTTTGCAATAACAAAAAAATAAAATTAATTATAACATTTTAGTTTATTTATTTTATAGATTTTGTAAAAATATTAAATATTTATTTTTCATTAAGTATTGAAATTTATATTTAGCCTTTATTTTAAATTTGTTTTTTAGCAGAAAATTAGTCCACTACAAATTAGAGGTCATAAAATATATGGTCATTAGAAAAGGTATTATTTTTGTAAGTATAATTTGATTTTTAACATTTTTAAAAATATTTCCATTATTTGAAATTATATTTTTTTAATTTCAGAATACAGATTACACAATAAATATTTTTCTATGACATACATATTTTATTTTGAAGATAAAATAATATTTTTATTTGTATATTTATTTTTGTTTATTTACTTTTAATATTTTTTGATTGTAATGTGGTATTTCATTTTTTATATTAGTTGCATTGATTTAATTTATTGTTTTAACAAAATTTTTAAAATATATACATATATTAAATAGATTACAAGTTTTTTTCATGAAAAAATATGAGTAAAGAAAAAAAACATGAAAAAATAATGCACAAATAAGTCTAATGAGATTGAAAGTATTTTTTTAAATTTTCAAATAAATGCAAAATATTAATTTAAACATATATAATTATGATTGAAGATTCTCTTCAACAACAATAAATTAAAAAACTAATCTATTCAAATGTTTCTTTTCAAACACAAAATCGGAGTTCTGATCTGGAATCTTATATATATATATATATATATATATATATATATATATATATATATAGATATGCAATATATGCATATATATATATATATATATATATTGCAGGTTAACCTCTACAGGGAGGATAGGTCTTTTTACCTTTTATCACCCAGTGAATGACTTGTGTGATCAAGTCGAAATGTCGGTATATCAATATTAAAAACTTTTTTAACATGGATAAACCCGCAACATATGTGTTTTATATATGCAACCTGTGAAAATCTTCATATCAACATATATATATGTTAATTCTAATATTTTTAAGGATAAATGATGATTTCATATTATTATTATTATTGGGATATTTTGTGTAGTAAAACAGTTAAATAGCTGATGTTTTAGTACAATAACTATATATATATATATATATACAAAATATTAATTTGAAACATATTTAGATACAATCTAAGATTAATTTAAATATCCATGCTTTCTACCAAAATGTTTTAGAAATCTTCTATATAAATAAATGTGGCATGAGAATAAATAACTGCCTTATTTACAACAATTATTGTCTTATGCTAAATTAGAGAGTATTTTAATATAAATCAGAAATTATATATATATATATATATTGTAACGATCTGGAGAAGGTGAATTAACGTGCTCTGCACTACGGGGCGCCATCTAGGCATTTGAACCTAGAAAAATTTATAAAGTAGGCAGATATGTAAATCAAAAAAAAAATTTTTTTTTTTTTTAAATAATTTGGTTCCGGTCGTTAGCCCATGTCACTAGCTCAGTGGAGTAGCAGAGATTTAATAATATAATCTAAGAGTATATATAAAAAAGAATAAAATAAGCCACTGCCAGTAATTAACATACAATTTTATTTATGCACATATATATAAGATTTAAAATTATTTTAGTATTAGTTTTACATTTTAACATTTAACATTATTTTTAACTTTGATTTTTGACTTTAATTTACATTTAATTACTATTATATTCTAATTTTACATTTTAATTAAGTTCGCACAGATAAATTTATGAAAGCTTGTTTATAATGTTGAATATAGATCGGTTACATAGATTTCACGGTCAAAAACATTTCAAAGTAAACATAAACGATCAAAATACAAAATTATTGATTACTGACAATTGTGGAGGGAACTTCATACATAACCCAATAGTATTCACCATAAGATACTTGCATTGTCACCAATAACTTAAAAGACATCCGAATAAATACATTTTAGATATTCACCGTAAGGTATCATTATTTATCGAATGTCTATATATTTTGATCAAATATGAAAACCCAAAACATACTTAACTGATAACCAATCCATGCAAGCATCTATAAACAACTTAAATTTAATGCATTTTTATTTAGGGTCAAGAATGAATAGACCACATAGATTTGCATTTGAAAATAAAATATTCTGTCCCTATTTAACCTTAGGCTAAAATTCGCAGTCAAACTGGCATCAATCCATCTGATACATCGATGTATTCAATGTAATATGGAATACGGCAGCACCAAAAGGTTCAGAGAAGATATTGACTCTCATTAGACAGGAATATTACTTCTATCTAATGAGAAGAACAATAAAAAAAAAAACTCCATAGAAAGGAACTGCACTCTGCATCTTATAATTCCTTCCATAGGCAAAACGGGAGAGTGCGGCGTATGAAGCGATTCTGCCAGTAGCGAATCTCCGACTACATCTACTAACTACATCAATATATCCAATCCATTGACCCAATCTAACAACGACACAAATAACCTAAGATTACCCTCCCCTAATATAACTTTACAAATCTATACAACCATTCACGCCCGACTTAAGTTTAACATTTATATAATTAATTTAACGAAAAACAAAAAAATCATGATAAAAACTCAAAGAATAAAAAAATAAATAAATGGAAATGATTTTACATAAATAAGAAAAAAATACATCAAATAACACTATTAATAAAGAATTTAGTTTGGTCAGATAGGATTCTATTGCATTATTTACTAAAAAGTTTTAAAATTTAGAGTTCTTATTGTTTCAAGTGAATATAAAGTTCTTACGATTTTTAAAACGTCCAACTTTATCCGTTGCTTGCCATGAATGTAAATTCCCATGCCATCCTAAAGAGGTTAATATTCTGAAGGCCGATTTATTTATCCATCCGGAGATTTTTGTTTTAACTGGTCCTCAATGTAGAAAAACGATAGTTCATTTTTCTTTCTTTACTAGCAAATCTGAAGGGATTGAACGTGCGTCCTTCAATCTCTTCTACCGCACCTCCACACTAACATCTATCTGTCACATCGTAATAATCATAATAACTCCTTAACTATTTTCAAACTTGTCCTTTTATATTATTTTGAAAGATTGACTTAACATTACGTCATCGATGCGATGATCCTTTTCGTTGAGGTCCAATTTTCCAATGGATTTATTTCATTTGCTAAAAGTTTCTATTGTTTTCCTAACTGACCAATGTTTTTACATTTAAATGCCCAAGGCTGGTTTACATTTGACTAATTAAATTTATCATTTCCATTTCTGATTAATTAACCTGTTTTCCAAATCAAAGATATATTTTTATCTCTAAATCTTTTTAAGTTTTTGTTTTTAAAATACCTTTTCTATTTTTAATACAGTTTTATTTTAATAATTTTTTTAATCTGTGCGATTTAATATATACGAGTTTAAGATGATATTTAATTTCAATTTTTTAATTCTTAAAGAAAATTTTTAAATGCTAACTTTTTAATTTACTTTCATGTTTAATAAATATTAAAAAAAAAAACAATGTAACGAACGTCTGTGCTCGTTACATATCAGTAAAGTTGCTTAAAAAAAAATGATCAAAAAAAAAATTTTTTTTTACTTAGCCTTAGTAATTACGGTACACGATTAACAAAATTTACAAAACATTTGGTTAGTATAAAGACTATATACAAAAGAAAAAGAAAATGTTGACTATCGCCTACCTAAGGACCATTTACGTTTACACCCCTCCCCACAAGAGTTCTATTTTATTTTATACATTTTATTTTTACACACGGCATGACAAGCAAGTTATTTTATAAATTATTTATTTAAGAAGGTTGCATTGAAGTAAATATATTTTGAAAGATAATGGATTTATACGTGTATATTTGCAGCACAATTATTAATACCACCAACTTATTTATGACTGATTAAAATGCTTAAATAGGATTACACTGAAGTAAATTCCCAACGGTATTCATCGTAAGGTACCACATTTCGATCATAAACTTACGTGGCTGTGCGCGCCTATACACGTTAAAGCATAATATATATCAACAAAAAAAAAACATATTTATTGCAACCTTTTGACTTTTTTTTTTTTTTTTTAACAAAAATTAGTTTTTAATTTTTTTTTCCTTTCTTGTGTTTAATATATATGCGCAATTTCTTTTACTGGCAGAGCTTTTATAATATTTAAAGTATACGACTTATGTAAACAGATAAAATATTTCATTCTGACAAAATTTGCTCAAGGTATATGTGTTTTATTAAAGATCGGCCCCAGTAAGCCCCAAATCTAACCCCTAATGAATAACATAATAGTGATGGCACATGAGAATTAATTTTAAATCCGGCCGACTAGGAGAGCGGAGAAGACAATGAGACATCTTTTAACTATGACTATATTAAAATACATATAAGCAGGCTTTACTTTTGGAAATGGAGAAAAGAAGGAATTCGAACTACTCAAATAATTTAGACAATAAAATATATTTTAATATACTGACAAGTTAGTATACATTTATAAATAAATTATAGACATTAGTGTGTGCGTGAATGAGCAAGCGATTACATAGTGTCATTCACACTATTATTTCTCATATGCTCCTTATTAGCTAAATGATATATTATAAATAAACACACATCTTTGGTGGGTCCAATATTAAAATGCCAATCGAATATTAGAAGAATTATGATAATACTGCCATTAACGCTTTGATTTACGGTTCTGAAACATGGTGATTAATATATATATTACTAGGAGCGTTCTGAGATTCACTATACATATAAATACATTTGAAAACGTTTGATTATATTTGAAAAACATACTTGAAAATGACATTTGATTAGATGACAAAAATATTTATTGAAAAATTATTTGAAACAATAGTAAGACGAACGCTTTATTTTCCCCAAGGCATATAGATACTCTTAGATATAAATATATAAATTACGACGGTGAGATTGATATGATTGAAATAAACTTAATTAATAAAATAGAAGTAGCATTTATATATATTAAACAAAGCTAATTTTAATATTAGAGCATTAAAACAGGGTCATGAAGCAAAAGAGATAATAATAATACGAAGAAGTTTGCGGTGCTGACATAATAGCCTAAAAATAACTAAGAGGAAAAGGAAAAGTCGTGCTTCTGGACGAAAACGAAGTGGATGGGCATAGCATGTGCCAAACTTAGGGGATCACAGCCAGAGGCCTTTTATACGAAATGGAGGGCATAGCGTGTGCCAGACTTATGGGATCACCGCTAGTGGCCTTTTATACGAAGAAAGAATATGCATAGCATGTGCCAGACTTATGGGATCACAGCCAGAGGCAAATTTTATACGAAGACTTGAAAAGAAATCTATGGGTTCGAACCTGTCATACCCCCAGATTAAGAAGCACATATATATAAAAACACGAAGAGAGGCTAAATGACAGAAACGCAATAATGAATGAATGTTACTAAAAAAACATTGAATAAATTTTACAGCTTCAAAATAAATGACCCTTGTTTTGGATACTATAATATGCAATGCAATTATAATATATATATATAGAGAGAGAGAGAATATTTCATTTACTAAAATATACTTAAAGATTTTATTTAGCAAAGGAAACATTAAGATTTAGATTTCAAATTAATAAAATATACGTTAACAGTTGAGTTAGTTAAAGAAACATTAAGATTTACCCCCATCCCTTTTCTGATATTTGAAATAAATCAATCCCACTTTCGCGATTTTATAATAAATGAAATATATAAGTACTTTATTTGATATTTTAAGCATACATTTTAAGAGTATATAAATATAAAAAACTAGCAGTTATATATATATGTAAAACAATTAAGTCACCTTATTTTAGAATTGAATAATATTTTATAAGATTTCAAAGCGTTAATTAGCTTAAGTTCTGGATTTTCAGAGTTAAACAAATCAATTTTTATATTAAAAACGAACCTAAAATGTTGATTCATAAAACAATCTGGAGAACGTATTAATTTACAATGCATTATATATATATATTTAAATATATATATAATATATATATATATATATATATATATATATATATATATATTTAAAAGGGGGCGTTAATAACCTTTTCATGAAGGTTTAGTTAAAAATGACAGAAAAGATTTTACAAAATTCAACTCATCAGATTGTTTTAGATTGGCATATCAATAACAGATATATATATCAAATAATAAACACATATAAATAAATGACCGCACCAAAATTAGAGAGCATATAAGAGAGAATTAAATTTATATAAATTATTTAAGAGCAAATTACATGTTATTTATATATATATAAAAGCAAAGTTAAAGAATACATGAGAAGAGATCTTGATAGATTATTTAGACTAAATTGACTATTAGGTAGCGGCTTAAAATTTACCTTTCAATTTTGAAGAGTCCGATTTAAAATATTGCCCGTGCACGGCAGTTGAAAATGAAAGTTCTGCAAGCTTCTATTAACATTTTTAAAGTTCTCCGTTCACTTTAGGGTAGCAGAATATTATGGCCGCGGAAGACGACCCACAGGGGTCCGGAAGAGTGGTGGATTTACGTCTACATCATTTTTAAGTTTCAAGCAAACGAAATATGTTTATATTACCTCTCTATAAAAGTAGCTAATCTCTCAATAGTAGTTAATCTCCTCTTCAATAGTAGTTCATCCCTCTGATTCAAAATTCAATCATTTTATACCTTTTCTTTTATCAGTTGTTTTTGAAGATGCAATTGTAAGATAACGTCCAAAAATAAATTCAAATCTATTTCCAGATTAGAAATAGATTTGACAACATGTTTTTAACACAAGTAAATCTAATCTTAATTAATCCCATTTATCTTAAGTAAAACTTTAATTAAAAAATACCTTTCCCAGATTAAAACAACAGTGCTTCCAACCCCTAATTATTTTTAGACAATTAATAACACTTGCATCTTCCATATTGGATTTTATAAAAAAATATATAGTTTAATAGAAAAACAAGCAATTTAAAAGAAAAAGCTAAAAATGACATATATATATATATATAGCAACAGGATGGGTAATAATGGATTGAACCTGGGATAGAAATGATGGCACTCATACCTGGGGTGATGACAAAATTATCATCCATCCCAAGTAAACAAAATATTTCAAATAATTCAATTTAATAAGAAAGTATAATATTTAAAGATATCAGACTAAAATAATAAAGTACCTGTTTGTTGTGATATTACTAACAATTAGTACATATACTAACCAGTTTGCTGTGATATTACTAATAGTTGAATGCATTTGGAATATTTAAATAAAATTAAACTTTTCTAAAGACATTCAACACACATATTAGATGATGAGAACAGTCTAATATAAAAATACATATATAAGAAATGTTATTCAAGAGAGCATGAGGTCATAAAATCTCTCAGAGAGATCATTGAAAGATCAGCCAGATAGATCAGAAAATATCAGTTAACTATAAATCCACCAGCATTATAAACAGCATAAGGAAAAGAAAATAATTATAATTATTAACTAATACCCAAATTGATCATTCATCATTATGAATGATCAAAATCAAACTATATAATACAATAAAACAATAGACCATCTTGTGGCTGATTTGAACAATAAAAATATATAAATCAACCATCAATCTTGTTACTGGATTGGAAATGGATCTTTTGTAGATCAGGCTAACTATTGAGCTTTTCCCAGCTTAGGCAATTATTTAAGCCATAGTATGGATGCACACACTGAAGTGCTAATTTATAAGAATATAGCCAAATAAATAATAATGCTGGGACATTAAAACAAGCTGATTGATCATCATCAATGTTCTGGATATGTAGTACCATTAATGTACTGTCCAACTACAAACATAAGTTCTAATACACTAAACTAAATAAAATGTGATGCAGGGACTTTAAAGAATGTAATCAGATGTTTTACAATAGCGTGTTGAAACCACAAGAGGGCGGGGTCGGTTTGTAAACAAAGATAAATATAATGTTGCCGGGGCCGGGTTTTTTTTTTTGTTGGCTTTGTTTTTGTTTTTTTTTGTTTAGCACATTTATAAAAGTAATATCAAATCAAATTTTTTAAATATTTTTTTATTTTATTTTAAGTAACACACTTTATT
>JAQFVV010008822.1:0-21943 GCA_028023455.1 Epiperipatus broadwayi | reverse complement strand
CCAGTATCTAGAGTCTAATAAATATATATATCATTAACTGTAAGAATTTAGTCCATGTTCTAAGCTGAGCTAGAAAAGGGATAACCCCGTGCTGGTGTAAAGTCATCATCGGTTGGTCATACCGGGGTTTGGGTTTGAATTCAGTTGGCGTTTTGGAATTAATTCCTAAACGTGGGCTGGGTTTGAACTCGGGTACTGTGTATGAGTAAGCGTGGTGGATTTATACCGGTACAATATATGTAAGAAATCAGTAAATATGCATATATATATATTGCTAGTGATTAAATAAATTTAAACATGTTATGTATGTGTAACCAGAACCTACATATATGCAGGAAAGAAATAATGTTATAGGTTTAAAACATTACAAAATTTCTTTATTTAAAATATTATTATAAAATTAATATTTGAAATTATATTTCTGCATATAATGTTAAATTATTTAAATGCATTATATATATAATAAAAAGTTTACATAGTTTTAAATTTGTTTTTCAAAAAAGGTAATTTAGTAAAATTAATTATTCTCACTGTATTCTCTACTTAAAATTTTAAGAATAAAAATAGATTTTAAAACAACTATGAATAAATTAATCCGGTCAAGATTGAGGGATCCATCTTAAAAAAATCAATAGCAGCAGCAATACCAGATTTCCAAGAATATAGCAAATTAATTAGAAAACAGATCTGAAACTACCAACAATGAAAAAGAGAGGAGAGTAAGTAAAAGAGGGGGTGAGCTAGTATATGAACTTACTGCAGGCATTTTAAAAAACTTTTTCAATTCCTTATTTTAAGTGAAAATTTTATTCAGTCATTTTGTAAAATTGTTAATCATGATGATGATGGAGTAGAAAGGCAATTTTTTGTTTTCTAACCCAGAAGATAGTCTACAGAATGTGGAGGAAGAAGAACCAATAGCCAATTCCATGCAAAGAAAGTGTTCAAGACCAAGACATTTTGCCATAGCAGAGAAATTATAGTGGTGACAGATCTCTCCAAATCTAAAATAAACTTTTAAAATAAACTTCATAACTTCTAAAGCTAGCTAAACTTACTATCAATGGCCAATATAATCTAATGTATTCTAAATTTCTAAATATCAATTCCTAAATTATTTTTATTTTCTTTTATTTAAATTGTAAGTCTTTCTTGATTTCAACTGACATATATGATTCCAACTTATTTTACATACTTTGTTGACTTCAATCGATCTAAATTACTTTAGCCTAATAATATTTGCTTTTATTGATAATTTTCGTAAATGAATTAAACTGAATTAATCTAATTTAGGCTATTTTATTTCATTCCCTTTTAAACTAAGCAAATAAAACCAAATCTTAGATTTCACTTACGTGAAATCTTATTTCTAAATTTATGTTTCCTTTAGTTAAATCTATGCCAATATTATTTTCTCTTCAATTATTTATTTGTTTATGCTATGTTTGTTCAGAATGGAGTTTACTCATAGTTAAATGATTAGTGAAAAGGGATTACATATTCTCACACATATGTAATTTCATGTTTATTAAAGCACAAACAAAACTCCCTTCTGAAATGGATAAATAAATCTTATTTGAGATATAATTAAAAGCTTATAAATGCTTTAAGATAAGTTTGCTTTAAATGAAATATTTAATTAATATTTAACTGAAGTGATGAAATACAGCATAAAGCTAGAATTTAATATTGTAATTATCCAAAATATGCTGTAGTCCTCCCTAGAGTTAGATAAATGCCTATATAGGTGGCTTAGCAAGTTAGATTCATAAGTTTTCCTTAATAGCATAGTTATAGATGCTAGATTATGAACTGATTTATGATAGTTTCATAGAAGAAAATTATTGTTTTGCATCATAGTTTATTATATAATGATGTAGTCAGTGGGGAAAATGTGTCAGAAAATGCATCAGTGTATATACTCCTTGCTGTATATTTTATGCTTCCAATGGGCATAGGTTTTAAGGGCCACCCCATTCATTAGTTCAGACAACTATTTCTTCTTCAAAGGGGCTTTGTTTTAAGGGCCACCCCCATTCTTTGTATTTAGGACTGGAACACAAGGATCCAGAGTATTATATTAGTTGTTCAATCACCTGAACTAAAAGGTCTCATTAACATCAAGTAGTATGGTGTTTAGAGAACCGGTTACTTGGTAACAAATCCCATGACCAAGCACACATTCGAGATGCACAGATTCAGATTGTATACTTTGTAAGCACCTTGGTATCTAAAGTATGATTGCCTATCATCAGTTCATCCCACCATAATAATTTATATTTCAGCATTGATCTGAAACAGAATCTAATTTTATAGGCATATAAACTATATAGAGAATATGTTAGATAATGTGCGGTAAACAAAATATTATTTATAAATAATAATAATCACTTCTACTAGCTGCCTAAATCAAATCTAAATCCAAATATAGCACAAACTAGGCATAGATTATCATGAGCAAATTAAATCAATTTGTAATATTGTAATTGTAAGACTCATGAAAACCCAACTTATACTATGTAGAATTCATCACCTGTGAGTGATATATATAACAAGCAAAATTAAATTAAACAGTTTGTAACCATAAACCAACATCACTTGTAAGTGATATGAAATGCTAAATATGTAAATCAGAACTGCTTGTATCCCCTAGAATCATCACCTGCAAGTGAAACAATTTATGTAATCTTATTGTAATTTTATTATTTTCTTTTATTTATTTCATCATTTAAATTTTGGCTTTTATTAAATTTATTTAAATTTTAAATTCTGCTTAGTGTCACAATTTTGCTCATTATTAATTAGTTAACTATTAATATTTAGTTATCATGAATCAAAATCCAAATTTAATAATGTTGGTCAAGCTACACCTATATAGCTATACTTTGAAATATGTCAATTTACCATAGTCTTGTGTTTTATCAATGTGCAACTGCCTGCATGGGATTGAGGATAAGTGCTGTGGCCTCATAAATGTCATCTACAGGATAGTAAGTCTTGAAGAATTAGTAAAGGAACTGGGGTGAGATTGGATTCAAGGTCTCAACAACTTCATCTCGATCAGCCTTGGGATGATTTACTAAAACTCTAGATTTTGTTATGCGAATGTACAAATATGAGAATTACAATATTAAAACTGCATAATTCCAATGTCCTGGTACATTTTTATCATTTAGACATTTGGTGCATAATTTTGCCAAAATATTTTCTATTTCTGCTTCTGTTTCTTTTAAGATATCGATTATAATTCTGTCATTACCTAGAGCTTTTTTCCTTCTTCATAAAGTTAATTGCATATCTCACTTCTTTATTTAGAATCCTGGAAATTCAGAAGATATAGCAGTTGTATGAGATACTGTATATAATTCTTAAAAGAACACTTGTACACATTTCATGATGCCATCTCTCTTTTTAGTAATAATTCCATCTTTTGTTTTTATTGCAGAAAAAAGATTTTACCAATACCAAGATGTTTTATATTCTTGACATTTTTATTTCCTTCTATAATCTTCTTTGCTAGTTCATAATTATATTTTTTTATATCATTAACAACTCTTTTTCCATCACTTAATGCATCATTTTTATACATTTTCATGTTCCTTCTTTTCTTCATAAATTGCCTTGTCTCAGTAAAAGGTTTATTGGTCAGTTGCTGCATTTTGGCACCATCTATCTTTGTTACAAAATTTAAAAGTGTATCAGTTAGCTTCCTATTGATTTCATTCAAATCAGAATCATGTTCAAAATCTGCTAATATTTGAAAATGATTTGCAAGTTCTAATTTAAATTCATTAAAATACTTCTGAAGATTAAAAATATCAACTGTGAATATTGTTTTTTTTTAATAATTTTTGTCTTTCTAGATTTGCATTAACATGTATCTTACATTTCACTAATTGCTTATCAATTCCTGTATTGAATTTCCTAAAAATATTTCAATCTTAAAATACATATTTTCTGTTAGTCAAAATATAATCCAATTCTGCTGTACCTTCATTTAGATGCTTCCATGTCCATATCCATTTAACATTTTTCTCAAAGAAATAATTCAGAATATAAAGTTTTTTTTCTTCTGCAAATTCCACAAGTATATGAACACTCATTTCTGTCACTATAACCAAATTTACTATAGCATTTTCATCTTTTAATTGTTAATCAATTCCAATATGACAAACAATTCTGAAATGTTGTCTTATTTGATCAAAAGTCTTTTGTAAATCTATATAAAAATTCTCTACTTCATCATCGCAATGAGAACTTGTTATAGCATAAACCTGAATTATCAGCATTTGATATCTGCTATTAAATTAAATAACTAATCTTGCCATACACCCATCTCCAAAATATGGTTCTTCAATTTTTTATTTGTAATGATTCTTACTCCACTTCCAATGTTTGCACCTTTAAAATTTACGTCCACTTTTTAAATCTATTGCTTCTTCACCATTTCTTCTAACACCATAAAGTTCAATAATTTCCCATTTAATATGTGATAGCTCTTCTTCCAATTCTTGAAATCTTCCTTCACTTGAAGGTGATATGCAACTGTAAATATTTAAATAAAATGTTGCCATTAAATGGCAGTCTGGGTTCACAACCAGGATATTCAGAGCACCCTCAGCCTTTGACAACAAACTGCTGTTTTTTCTGGTGACTTTACAACCTTCTAGCAATAAGGACTATGGTTTATTTTTATCTGTCATGATTGTAAATATTTATTAGTAAAAAAAAATCATTCACACACCCATTCATTTTTCCTTCAAGAAAACTCAACTGATTTCAATTAAGAGCTATCAGGCAACTCAGAAGAAATATGGTATTTCTTGATCATATACTCAGAGGTAAAATCCAATAAACTCGCCATCCTGCTCAATTCCATCAAGGTTTTCAGGAAGAATCAAAGGTCTCTTTTCAGTTAACAGCAAATTTCTCTCTGGAGCCTGATTTAATATATACATGAAGGGATTTAAATAACTTCTTATTGAACTAAATATATAGAATAAGGAATAATATATATTTTAAATTAAAGTATTTAAAAAAAGATTTACTTGGACTTTTTTGGACTAAATTTACAATTGCAATGTGGATGAATTTTTAAGAAAATCCAGATTAAGCATAGTGGTATAATATAGATAAAAAGTCTGTATAGAAATTTATTTAAGGATTAATTAAAAACCACTGTTAAAAAACTAAGAAAAAGAATGTTTGAGCAAATCTTTATTTATATAAAAAAGATTAAGGCCATTATATGTAATAATGTTTTAATTTTTTTATATGTAATAGCATCGGCCGGGACGCGAACCCACATCCGCCTGCAACCAACTACTTGCTTGCAAGGCAGCTGCGATGACCTCTCGGCTAACAACGCTTGACTATAATGTTTTAATTTTAATGTTAGAAAGTGTCAAAATTAGCAGAAAGTCTATGTAAGTAATTGCTTTAGAGAAATGTGTAAAGTGAAAAATATGGTAAATTATTTTATTTTATATTAACTATTTGATTGTAATAATTTTAAAAAAGAAAAGAAAAAGGAAAGCGCATCTAGATTTTTAGAGCATCAAAAAAATTATTATTATTAATCACAAAAGAAAAATGTGAAAAAAATTGATGAGGTAAAAAAAGCAAGAAAAGTATATTAATATAAGATCACGTTAAAAAGATTACTACTCAAATGAAAATTTCATTTACTATTTGCTCATTTGAAAATCAAGAATATAATGTGATATACATGTGTACATAGATATAAGTGTGTGTGTTCTTATCAAGCTTTTAAAAAGTTACCGATTTCAATATATATAAAAACATTTTATTATTGAATCAAAACCGACTCAGTCTAATAAAGTTTCTCTTTGTCTTTTTCTCTCTTTATAAAATTAGACATGTATATCTTGTGCATATCATTATAAACTTTAACAAAAAAAAAAAAAACTGGTCACGTACGTAAACGATGTTTACTATATATAAGCAAGCCTAGTACGCATGTTTTCAGTTATGAAATAACTGTAATAATAACAATTAAATAATATAAAAGGGGGAAGGTTGACGAATTCATAGCAACAAGAAATAATTTTTAAATTATTCTAATAAACACTACAATCACTATAGAAACCATAGGAGTTAAATTTCTATCTTGTATTTTATGAGATAATCTTTCGCTTAAAAAATAAATCAATCGAATAAGCTGATTAGATTATTTATATATAACACATTATTTCAACTATTTTTTTTCTCTGTATCTATTTATTGATAATCAATACAGAAGACCAAAATAATCCAGTGACAATTGTTTTATAATAAATCGCTTACTCTCTTTTCCCTATCTATCTATCTATCTATCTATCTATCTATCTATCTATCTATCTATCTATCTATCTATCTATCTATCTATCTATCTATCTATCTATCTATCTATCTATCTATCTATCTATCTATCTATCTATCTATCTATCTATCTATCTATCTATCTATCTATCTATCTATCTATCTATCTATCTATCTATCTATCTATCTATCTATCTATCTATCTATCTATCTATCTATCTATCTATCTATCTATCTATCTATCTATCTATCTATCTATCTATCTATCTATCTATCTATCTATCTATCTATCTATCTATCTATCTATCTATCTATCTATCTATCTATCTATCTATCTATCTATCTATCTATCTATCCAACCATCTATTTATTTTTAATAAAATATTTTTTTTTAGTAGAAAAGTAGTCTATTTTATAAAAAAAAAAAACTCCTGAATAAAATTTTTAAGATATTTGATTAAATAAAACAGTGCAAGAGAAATAAAATAATTTTCAATAGCTTAGCACTAGAAAAATATTCCTCTGATAGTTTTTAAAGAAAAACCATTAATAGAAGAGATTATTTAATATTTTCCTTTTTTTTATTTTAAATTAATTTTATATGATTAAATTTATAAGCACGAGGTAATCAAAGATACTTAAATCTTAAAAAAATTGACTTCATATTTTAATAATTTGATTTCCGTAGGAAATGACATTCAAGTAACAAAGAAAAAAAAATACTGGTGAAAATTCTTCTAATAACGATATAATAAATACAAATGACTGACTTGAAAGAAATGAAATCTTTGATAACCTACTAGAAAATCACTGTCCATATAGCTAAGATATTTATTTCACTATTAAAAGTTCTACTAAAAGATTTCATATGGTTTAGAAAATATGATTCCAATAACAAAGAAACATTTGCAAAGCATAAATAATGTATAGATAACTTTTCATTGCATAACTTCATTGTATAAAAATGTAATGACAATCAAAAGATTATCCATTATAAATAATTTAGATTTGTAGTATAGAATCTGTGAATATGAAATAAATTCCAAAATCTAAAGGTTTTGTGTTATTTTATCATTCATTAGAGAATTAATTCAATTTTTTATATAAATTTAGTTTATTGTACAAAATCAGTTTTATAAAAAAAAAAAAAATCTTGTTTACAAAAAATGTTGTAATCCTTAGCCAATAAATATCACATCATAAAAAAAGTCGTTTGGCAATTATTCTCTTTGTAATTACAGTAACCATTATGTTAGTATTGATTCCACAGTTAGATTTAAAGAATATAAATTAATGTATTTCATACTGATCATATAAGTCAGTCTTCAATTAAGAAAAAGTTTGAGATTTGAAGATGATTTTTGAAGTCTTCTAAATAATTTGTGATCTGCTGGTGAGATAATTTATATATATGAAAAGAGAGCTAAGAAGCTACTCTTTTAAATGGGAATAATTTTAGGGAAATTTAATTACCTAAACTAGAAGAAAAGGAACTAAAACGGGGAGCTAGTAACAGAGTCAACTGGAGTCCTTTGCTCCCTCTAGTGGAGTGAATAATTTCCCTTTTGTTTAACTTTATCAAACATTACTAAATATCTATTTATCAACATATGATTATATGGTTAGCCAGATTTTCTGTAAAAAAAAAAAAACTATTTGAAACAAAAAACTCATTTTCATTGAGATTACAAGTTTTATCAAGCTTGGAACGCCAGATCTAGGTAAGACTCAGACTTAAATTATATATATATATACACACTTATATAAGTTAACGTTTGATAAATAATTGTGTGAATACCCTTCTGACAAAAATTCAATGGGCATAGACAAAATAATAGTTCCAATATAATTTTATCTATGCTGATTGAATTTTAATGTATATATCTATTGATATATGATTGCATATCTCTTTTCCATTTTATTTTACATAAACCTATTTACAAATGCGTAAGTATTTATATAGAAAATTTTACCTATGCAAAATTTATGTATATGCGGCAGATAAACAAAAGACCTTTTGAAATCTAATAGCTATATTCTATAGTATTAATAATATAATTACTATCGATAGCTGATGTCAACTTCGTCAAAAAAGAGCTTTTTCCGAATCTTATGATTTTTTTTTTTTTGTAATATTTTTATTTTAAAAAACATTTTATTATTTCTTTTAATGTATATTTATTGATATATGTATGTGTTGAAATATTTTAGGTCACATAATGAATTACAGATTTTGGATAAAAATTGTTTTAATTACTATATTACTGGAATTTATTTTTGAAGGTAAGTTAACTGACAAATGATGAAAAAATATTATACTGTATATATTTTTCACATAAACAAACATAGATTCAAATGCTGTGTATTTTTTTTAAAAAATATAACACAATGCATTTAAGTAGAGGAAAAAACTAAATAGGCATTAAAACAGTCAAAGTAAAAAGTTTGTAAATGTCAGGTGTTTCATTGGAAGTTGTATTTTTTGTGCCATAAGTTCAGACCTCATTAAAAAAATATCGCTTATTTTTTGATATTTGACTATTTATTTGTGAAAACATAGATAAAAGATTAAGATAAACCATAGACTAAGTGACTCACTATATATATATATATATATATTGTGACACTACTTTTCATATCTAAAAGTTTGTAGGCCAAGAATCAAAGATTTTAATTACAGCTGAAATCATATCATACAAGGGCGCCACCAGTAAATAACCTGGAGCCACGAAATTAGAAGAATCTTATATCGCGGCTGTTAATTTTTATAAATATGACAAATCCAGCTAACCTCCCCTTGCAATCCCATTTGTTTTTATATGCATGTATATGCTTCGGTCATATGTTTTATTATCACATACAAACGCTAAAGGAATAAACACGAACACTTACATATGTTTCAAATAATAATCAGGTTTATTATAAGTTTTACTTTTATTCAAGACACCAGATAGAAATCCATCCTTAGTAATTCCTCAATATGCCTAACATTATCGTTCTTTTTCTCTTTCTCTCTCTCTTTTTTTTTATATTAAAAAAACCTACAAAGGTGAGGAGTAATATATATTTTTCATTCTTGAAGGAACATGTGCTCTTACTTATATATATATAAGCACCCCAGACCAATCTGAATCTTGATTAGTGCAATGACTAAGTGACTTACTATTAGGAGATAGTTATTATACTAAACCCCTACCCTTTCTTTCAATATTTACTCCACCCTTAAACTTTTTCTTTTCCTTCTTAAATCATTTCTATTTTTAATCTCCACTATAGTCTTGAATTTCATCAAAAGTTATTTAAAAAAAAAACAACCTCAAAACAAAAATTTTTTTTTAACAAAACATATAAACAAATTGAACAATGTTATTATATGCATTATAAATATATATATATGACAAAACCTCTTCTATTGTCATGGCATATAGTTCGTGGCTGATTCAATACAATCCTAATCAGATATGTTTTTATGGATCAGCAATCAATAGTTCAATTACAAAAAAAACAAAGTTTATGTTACCCTGATCGATCAGTGTCCATACATATTCCTTGGGATCCTTTGGGAGTTGATTCACAGTAACGCATTTTGTCCTCCAGCTTAACTTCACTTTCTCTTCAATGGTTTATCAGTGATGAAATCCAGAAATCGGCTTGTGTCCTGGCTGGGGACGGATTTTAGTTGTTTAGCCTTCTAACATTTTTATTTTTCAAATAGTTCTCTTCTGTTATAAAAAAATTAATAATTCCTTCTACAATAGGTTTGTCTCTTATTTATAGTCCTTTTTCCATTGTCCTTTTATATGATCACATTCCCAGCCAGTGATCGCATTTCTTTAATTTTTTTTTAGTTTTTTAACACCAGCTAACTAGAAGCCACGACAATAGAATTAATTACAACTCTTTCCCCTCTCCCTTCAGATTAGAAAATTTAATTAAAAATTGTTTTCAAAAACAACAAAAAATATATTTTTAATATCACATTCGATTTAATCTCTCAATCATATAAAAAATAATTAATCTACCATTTTGCCTTTTCTTTCTTTTTTTCAAACCCCAATAAAAAAACTAATAAATAATAACAAAAACCTACTATAAAAAGACTAATAACTAATTCTAAAAAAAAAACTTTCTATACACACAGCATTTATTTATTTATACCTAATATACATATGTGTATTTACATAATTTACATGCACAGAAATTATAACATGAGCCGAACAAAATTATCAGCTCATTGCATCCCTTCCTGATAATAATAAAAAATATATATATAAAAAAAAAACACTTTAATTATTCTGTGAGGGTTTGCCTGTAAATTCTCTTATCCCGTTACCTTTTCCACTAGGTTCATTACTATTTTCCCACCTAATCTTAGAGTCTTCCCCATCTTCCGTATCATTATACTCCATATCGACTAATATTTCTATGGCTTCCTCAATCGATAGCTGTCAGTTTTCTGCCAGTTTCCACTGTACTCCTGAAGGAAGGTTGTATCTTATCATTCTCACTATTTGAAATTGGTCCATTGGATAAGCTTCCAATGTTCTTAATTTTGCAGCTTGACACTGGAAGAACTGACTGTATGTTCCGTCTTTGTCATGTTTATATTTCTCTTGCGATATTTTCATGCATATCACCTCTTGTTTTTTCACGCCCCAAAACCCCCGTAAAATCATGTTTTGATATTCTGAGAAACTTTTGGGTCTGTAATTTACAGCTTTCCACCATTCCCGCACGGAACCTTAAATAGCTCATCACTATAATAATTTTTTCAACTTCCTCTGATCTATGAAAGTAAAAAAATCTTGGAAACTATTCAAATAATCAAATGGGCTTTCTTCCCTGTCTCCTTTAAACCCTTTTAAATGGATAAACTTGGCTAATGCCATTCTATCGAGGCTATTTTTCTCAGGTTCATTCAGTTTGTTTTCCATTTTACTTTCCTCCGTGTCTATTCTTGTCCACTTCTTTCATGGGTTTACTTTTATTTGTTCTAGTTGTTCTTCCCCTTTTCTCTCACTATCATTATCAGCTTCAACATCTGTTCTACTTAAATCCCCTTCTACATCCGATCTGTTTTCTTTATTCTCTTTTAACTCATTTATCTCTTTTCTTATGTCTTTGATCATTTTTTTATCTCTTTTATTTCTTTCCGGTCTTTCAAAACTATTCTTTTTAAGTCATTAATAGCTCCCAGTATCTCTTCCAACTGACACTGCTCAGGGTTCCTGAATGTCACCACCGGGCTTTCCACTACACTTTGACCTCACTCATTTTTATTTTGTCTTTTTTCTTCTATACTTAATTCTAAATCCTCTCCCAACCAAGACACCAACTCTCTGCTCTCTGATCTCATCTAAAACCAACCTAACCTATCTCATAACTCCTATCTCCAGTTGTTTATTATTCTAGTAAGGCCCAAAACACTGGGTAGACCATTTTCCATTTTTTCTCTAGCCTACTCCTCTGTGACACTACTTTTCATATCTAAAAGTTTGTAGGCCAAGAATCAAAGATTTTAATTATAGCTGAAATCATATTATACAAGGGCGCCACCAGTAAATAACCTGGAGCCACGAAATTAGAAGAATCTTATATCACGGCTGTTAATTTTTATATGTATGACGGATCCAGCTAACTTCCCCTTGCAATCCCATTTGTTTTTATATGCGTGTATACGCTACGGTCATATGTTTTATTATCACATACAAACGCTAACGGAATAAACACGAACACTTACATATGTTTCAAATAATAATCAGGTTTATTATAAATTTTACTTTACTTTTATTCAAGACCCCAGATAGAAATCCATTCTTAGTAATCCCTCAACATGCCTAACATTATCGTTCTTTCTCTCTCTCTTTTTTTATATAAAAAAAACCTACAAAGGTGAAGAGTAATATATATTTTTCATTCTCGAAAGAACATGCACTCTTACTTATATATATATAAGCACCCCAGACCGATATGAATCTTGATCAGTGCAATGTCTAAGTGACTTACTATTAGGAGATAGTTATTATACTAAACCCCTACCCTCTCTTTCAATATTTACTCCACCCTTAAACTTTTCATTTTCCTTCTTAAATCATTTCTATTCTTAATCTCCACTATAGACTTGAATTTCATCAAAAGTTATTTAAAAAAAAACCCTCAAAACAAAAATTTTTTTTTAACAAAACATATAAACAAATTGAACAATGTTATTGTACATATTATAAATATATATATGACAAAACCCCTTCTATTGTCACAGCGTATAGTTAGTGGCTAATTCGATACAATCCTAATCAGATATGTTTTTATGGATCAGCAATCAATAGTTCAATTACAAAAAAAAAACAAAGTTTATGTTACCCTGATCGATCAGTGTCCATACATATTCCTTGGGATCCTTTGGGAGTTGATTCACAGTAACTGTCCTCCGGCTTAACTTCGCTTTCTCTTCGGTGGTTTATCAGTGATGAAATCCAGAAATCGGCTAGTGTCCTGGCTGGGGACGGATTTTAGTTGTTTAGCCTTCTAACATTTTTATTTTTCAAATAGTTCTCTTCTGTTATAAGAAAAATTAATAATTCCATCTACAATAGGTTTGTCTCTTATTTATAGTCCTTTTTCCATTGTCCTTTTATCTGATCACGTTCCCAGCCAGTGATCGCATTTCTTTAATTTTTTTTTTTTAGTTTTTTAACACCAGCTAACTAAAAGCCACGACAATAGAATTAATTACAACTCTCCCCCCCTTCTTCAGATTAGAAAATTTAATTAAAAATTGTTTTCAAAAACAACCAAAAATATATTTTTAATATCACATTCGATTTAATCTGTCAATCATATAAAAAAATAATTAATCTACCATTTTGCCTTTTCTTTCTTTTTTTCAAATCCCAATAAAAAAACTAATAAATAATACCAAAAATCTACTATAAAAAGACTAATAACTAATTCTAAAAAAAAACTTTCTATACACACAGCATTTATTTATTTATACCTAATATACATATGTGTATATACATAATTTACATGCACAGAAATTATAACATGAGCTGAACAAAATTATCGGCTCAATATATATATATATATTACCAGCGATTAAAATCGCATCCTATTACATTCATGTTTTTGCTTTAGGGTCTATAATAATATGATTAATCTATACTATTTTTAAACAACTTCAGTTTAATTAAACTTAGTTAGATACCAAATTGCTGATCAAAATTGTTTTAGTTATTTAGGTTATAAATCATATACATAAAAAGTTATAATTTTGTTTAGAAAATTCTCAACCATTTAAAAAAAAAATTCTTTACTATTTCTCTCTACTCTACACATATTTCTTGCCTACACTTTTTTAGATGAGTCAAAGATCTGAACACATAGTCTTTTATTTGGTTTTGAAATGTAAAATAACTAGCACAACAAATTATTGTATATAATGTTTTCCAGCCATGGTTATTACATCAACCACATTCATACTTTTAATGCAAACATATTTTTGTTTCTATTTACAATTCTTTATAGACAAATATATTATAACAAATGGGTTCGAATACACGCGTATGTGATATATTACTAATTGTTAGTGTTAATGTGGAGCGACTATGTATAAACAAAAAAAAAAATATATATGTAAATGGTCATTCAAACCCTGTTACAAGGAGTGCGAAAGTTATGTGTGTAGGTATATGTAAATATAGAGTATGTGCGAGTGTACAATATACGTATGTAGTATCGGTGATGGTTACAATCAATTATATATGTAGAGCTGTATAAAGTATAATTGATTATTCGTATATATTTTATCCGTAAGTTTTTTTTGAGTTCTAATAATATTGTCGGTAACACGTGTTTTCTTTTGTTGAGTAATCTCTTGAACATATGAGGACCGAAATAGAAATGAATTAATTGCTGTAGGCAGTTTAGTTAATAACTGGTGTCGGGAAGTCTGAAAACTGGTCAGGTGGGTATTTTTTGAAGAACAATGGAAGAACTGGTCAGTGGCGTACGGATACACACAGAGAATTTTGAAAAGTTAAAAGTGAAAACAAAAGAACTTTTTGTTGTGCTCGAAAGGAGATATAAAAAAAAGAGAAAAGGGGATGCGGCTTGAACTCCAGATTAGGAGGACGTGTAAAATATTTCTTAAGAAGTTTTAATATTTTTTTTTTACCCAAAATGTCGGGGTAATTCTATAGTGCGGGTTTCGTTAATCGGCCCAGTGGACACTCGTCGTGAAAGTCACCTGAAGCGGATTTATGAACTGCGTTAATAAAATAAAGAAATTTTGTTTCATCAAAGAAATGGTGACGAAAGATCTTTGAAAATTTGGACCTTTTTGCAAAGCGAGTGAATCAACTACTCCACCTCTGGGATATGCTATTCGATGTACCCCATTGGAACTATTTGCCATCCGTTATATCTACCAGACCAGTTTTCTTGGCAAGATATAAATGCGGACTTGTCTTTGATCGCGTGAACTAAGGTAAAGTGACATGGTACAAAATATGTGTTCAGTGAATGTATCTTAATAAAGAAACTAGTGTTACCTCAGTATTAATTACTATATTAAGTCTCTTTTAAAATTAAATAAATGACAACATTAAATAAACAGCTCTGATATATATATATATTTGTACTATTTTGATGCGTGTATGAATTATATATATGTGTGTGGATCAGAATAAATGGGCTGTGCACTTAAATATTGGTATTTATATGCGTGTATAAATGGGATTTATTGGTAATGGGTATGGTCGTGAATAGAATAAACCCGATAAGATCCGGGTTAGATTAATGGATTTTATCCAATAAACTATCGCATATAATAATAGACATGTAAGACATAGTTAGTTTTGTTTTAGCTTTGTTCTCTAGTTAGACTTTCGTCCCCAAACCCTGAGATTGAGCTGGTTCGGTGCGCTACCATAACAGATATACTTACCAGAACCCTTATTTACGTTTTCGAGGAGATAATTCTTATCTACGGGTAAGATTGGCGCGTGAGATGGAATCAAACCATGCTCACAAATATCTTTATTCGAAGCTTCGGGTTAAAGCCAACAATGGCGGTTTTAAAATATATCGGTGGGTGATATAATATAATAATCACCAACTTAAATATAAGTAATAAACAATAATGTTCTGAGTTTTTTAGCTGTGATCTTATTTACATTTGCATAGGATTGTACTAAATAACTCAATTTATGATAGATTATAATAAATTATAGTACAATTGTGTTTGTTATAAATGTATACACACATATTGAACTATATATTACAAGAGTATATGAACAATTAATAAGTAATACTGTGCATTAATATTTAATTTTTTTAAGCTGAGATTTTGCTATAGAATATTATCAAAATTGATCAATGTTAAGCTGCAATATTTATTAGTTGTCCATACAATCTTGTGGAATATATTTTTACATTTTATTGTTTTAATTAAAACATAGTGAAATGTAAAATCATATTCACAAAAGTGTGTGGACAATTAATAATTATTATGGCCACACATTCTTGTGGAATATAATTTTACTGTGTTTTATTTTATAAATATATAAAGTAAAACATCATCATCATCAATAGCAATCATTATCAATCCACTGTGGGATGAAGGTCTCTCCAAGTACAATTCATCTTCTCTGATCTTTAGCTTCACTTCTCCATATCACCCCTGCACACTTTCTTATTTCACCAACCATCTCACATGTGGTCTCTTTCTGGGTCTTTTACAATCTCTTGTAATCAAATTTAAAATTTTAATTGTCCATCACTTTTCATCTCTTTTAGCAATATATCCAGACCAATTCCATTTCAATCTTTTAATTTTTTCATTGAGGTCAGTAACACCTGTATGTTCTCTTACCCATATATTGCCTTTTCAATCTCTTTTTGTTACTCCTAATATGCATTTCTCCATACTTCTTTGAGTGGTCTGAAGTTTCTGTATTGCTCTTCTATTAAGTGTCCAAGTCTCAGATCCATAAATAAGAACTGGTAAAACACATTTATTAAAACTTTCCTTTTCAAACACAGGCATATTTCCTTTTATTATCAAGTTATTACTACCAAAAGCATGCCAACCAAGTTTAATTCCATGATTAATTTCATCCATTATGTTTCTATCCGTATTAATAATCTGACCAAAGTATTTGTAGCTGTTAACTTCTTTTAGCTCATTATAATCAACCTTTATTTTCATATTTTGAGAAAATCCATTGAACATTATTTTAGTCTTTTTAACATTTATCTCTAATCCTACTTTCCTACTTTCATCTGATAACTACTGCAACATTTCCCGCAGCTCTAAAGCATTATTTGAAAAAAACAACTACATCATCTGCAATATCGAAATGACTTAAATAATCTGATCTCCATTTATTTTTACTCCTTTAACTTCCCATTTTAATCCACAAAATACTTCTTGCAGCACTCATATGGAGTCATCCTGTCTTACACCCTTCTCAATGTTGACTTTCCTAGTGTCATTATGTAATCTAATTGTTGCTGTTGCATTTTAATGAATATTCTTCAAAATATGACAATATCCTGGATCTATACCTTGATGATCTAATGCTTTAATCACTGAAGAAATGTTTATACAATCAAATGCCTTTTCATAATACAAATCCAAAGCATAATGGCAACTCATATTCATTTGACCTTTCTATAACTTCTCTCAATACCTGGATATGATCTACTAAACTAAAACCACTTTTAAATCCATCTTTTTCTCTTGGTTGGTAGAAATCCAATGTTTTCTGTAGATGAGTTATAGTTATCTTGGTAAAAATTTTGTATAAAACTGAAAAAAGGTTGATAGGTCTGTAATTTCTAATATCTTCTTTATCATGTTTTTAAATATTAATATTAATATTGCATTCTTTCAATCATCTGGTACACCTTTACCATTTAGACATTTGATATATAACTCTGCTAAATTTTTTTTTACTTCTTCACCTGCTTCTTTTAATATATCAAAATAATGCAAAACTAAAGAGACCAAAATTATTAAGAAAAACAATATTTACAGTTGATATTTCTAATCTTCAGAAGCATTCTAATGAATTTAAATTAGAACTTGCAAATCAGTTTCATGTATTAGTAGATTTTGAACATGATTAAGATTTGAATGAAATTAATAACAAAATAATTGATACACTTTTAAAAACTGCAACAAAGATAGCTGGTAGAAAGAAGCAGCAATTGACCAATAAAATTTCTACTGAGACTAGAGAATTTATGAAAAAAAGGAATATGAAAATATACAAAAATGATGCATTAAAAAAGATTCAATACCTCAAATTTTATAAAATGGTGTGGAAAATAGTTGAAAACATTATAAAAAAGTATAACTGTGAATTAGCAAGGAAAGCTGTAGAAGAGAATAAAAGTCTTAAAAGTGTAAAACAACATTTTGATATTGGTAGGAAATTTATATCTGCAATAAGAAAAAAAGATGGAATTAATTACTAAAAAGAGAGATGACATCATGAAATGGGTAGAAGATGTCTATCAAGAATTATATAGTAATAAAGAACAAGTACCTCCTATATCTATTCTATTTTCTTATTTGCCCAGAATTTTAAATGAAGAAGTGAGACATGCAATTAAATTTATGAAGAAAGAAAAACGTCTAGGTAATGATGGAATTATAATTGATATATTAATTGATATATTAAAAATAAAATGTAGTGAAATATAAATACATCTTTACCATATTAATTTTGGATCTTTATGTGAGAATTCACCATAGAAATCTTCATTAATTTGTATCTACTATATGATTTACAATTGATTACTTGCTACAATGCTCTTAAAAAAATCAAAACTATCTTTTTTAAAAACAAACAGCATTTTTAAATAAATGGTGACCATTTTGTAGGATTGATGTTATCAGAGAATAATGACTCAATTAAAGCTATGTTAACAAGAATGTAATGGCAACAACAATATTAAAAATATACAGTATAGCCACAGAGTTTTAATCATAATACAATATACAATATTATGCTTTGATTGTAGAATTAAAATATCACTGATGTATTTTATTTGACTTTTATCCAATATATTTGCAAGATAATCAGTGCTTTCATTTATGACACATTCAAAATAAATAAAAATTTTCATTATTAACAACTACAAAAGCAAAAAAAAAAAAAAAAAAAATACAAGTTTCATTCAGCATAAGTAATCAAAAACATATTTTGATCAGATACAACAACAAAATGAATTAATATTAAATTTTAAGATAATGTATATTAGATAAAATATATTCATTTAATTGGTTTTATGTATTTAAAATTTTATGAAAGTTATTTTGCTTACAGCAAAAATACACTAATCATAATTGTAATTATTTTGCGTACAAAAAAAAAAAAAGAGAAAAATAATTTTGTGTATTATGCAGTTTATATAATCAATGATTACTAAGCATACAAAATATCATGTATTCATTAAATTTTAAACTAATAACCTTATAATTTATTTTTGATAATCAGAATAATTGTAGCTTTAATCATAAACATAAAAAATACACTTTTACATTATCATAAAAAAAAATCATATTATAAAGATCTCAGCAATCAATTGAATATTACATTTCTTTATCAAATTTTAATTTTGTTTTATTGCATTTTTATAAAATAAATAAATTTGCAAGTATTATTTTTTTAAAAAAGTAATAACAATGAAAAAAAAGATTTAATAATTAGATATTATAAAAATAAAAAACTTTGATAATATAAGTTCATCAAAAATAAATTTTAAAATATACGTTGTGATTGTTTTTTTCCTCTTTTCTTTACGCCTTAATATAATATATCATGAATCAGGAAATATTCTCTTACTATGTAAAATGATTGACTATCAATAAAAGAATTATATATATATATATAAAGTTGCTAAAATGTTTTACACAATGTATTTACCCACAGGATAATATCCTTAGTGAAATGTTTATTGATTAATTAATACTTTTTGTGATTTAAGGTTTTTTTTCAATTCAATTTTTATACATTTTGAATATAAAGTAAGAAATTAATTTTTTCCCCATAGGAATTCATTATAATTACTTATTTTTTATGTGAAGTCTAATTTATGATGCTATTTTGGGGGTGACAAATTGTTCTCACTAACCAAAATAAAGAGGTATATAAAACAAAATAAAATTTATTTTTAAGTCACTGAAAATCCCCAATGTTCTATATATAAACTAATGCAACTCCATCAATAAACAAAACAGTATAGAATGAGCCCTCTAGTAATTTAACCTAGATCATATATAAGGATTAAATTTATTAATGTATTTCAATGCAGAGATTGAATTATATATATTAATATAATTTCACGGTAATTGTAAGCTATTTTGAAATCATTATGTACAAAACATGGTAAAAGTTAAAATTATATTTCATCAAAGGGTATAGACAACTAATAATTATTACAATCAGTTATCACTTAATTTTAATTGAAGACATTCTGTATTGAAAGCTGACTTTATATTTATTAACATAGTATAATAACACCATTAGATTAGATGTTATTCTCATTCAATCAATATTCTAATAATACTAAAACAACTGACCTCAGTCTTATGGTTAAACTAAACTCATTATTAAATAAACAGATATACAATTTGTGGTATCAAATATTTTTTTACAAATAGATTGGGAAATAGGAATATTAACAGGGTTATTATTCATGAGATTGACAAATAATAAAAAAAAAATAGTAAATGCCTCTTTGGATAGCTGATCATGAAGACATAATAGGTACCTATAAAATCAGATCATGGACATTCTGCTTTAAGTTAAATTTAATCTTCCCACATTTGATTACTAACTATGAATTCATTTCTTTATATAATAAATTGAATGAACACCATTAAATAGTGTGAATGTTTAAATAAAATATTAGAAATCTGATGCTACTAAAGTCCAATTACAAAATTATTTTGAAAATTCATAAATAATAATTATGTCACTTTTTCTTAGATGTCAAGAATGAAAATTTTAAAAATGATGATATCCCTAAAGACTTCTCTAGTTATGATTTTTCTGGATACATTCAGTCAGTAAACAATATTATTTAACATTATTGTGAGATACAATTAAGATATTCTATTAAATATTTCAATTACAAAATCCCCAAAATACTTTTATAACATGAGCATGCAATAAAAAAGAGACAATAGGCATAATTTAGTTTTGAATACAAATTATTTTATTGGATAATTAATTAAATTGCTTTTTTTTTTTTAAAAAAAAAATATATATAATTAACATTAACAAAAATAATTTCAAAACTGTCATTTTCATGTATAGGACTTAGATAATATTATTTCAACTTTATATTAATAATAATTATAATCTGTCAGTAATAATTTTATTTCTCCTTACCATGAATAAATACAATTATCTTGCAGTTTTGCATTGACATATAAATTATTAATATCGAGAAAGATTAATTAAATTAATCTTAAAGCTTATATACTCACATACTTATTTCAAATTTACTTCTTGTATATAATTTTCCCTTTTAAAAAAATTCAAATAATAATAGAAAAATTATCAGCAGTAATATTTTATTTTATTGCTTTGCATTACTATTGTCCAAAATAATGCAAACATAAACATAATTATTCATTTTAGTACAGAATTATATTGGGAAAAAATATACAAAAAATAAAGATTACATTTCTCTTTTAATTTAAAGATGATATAATAATTTTTGCAATGCATTTTCAGTAGAATAACATAAAAATTATTTCTTGAGTAATCGATCTAAAAACTACATTCACAGTATTTTTAAAACTTTTTCAATATATTTAAATATAATATCTCTTGGAATATAACACTTTTACTTTAATGAGGTTTGACACAAACACAAGAAACAGATATATCTTCCTTTGAAATAAATTCACAGACTTAAATAATTTTTTCTGATATTTCTTCTTTCTTTATAAATTGGTTATAGTGAAGTTATTTAATTGTGCATTTGTCTATTTTAATAATGATATTTATTTCATATATGGCTATTATATAGGTGTAATCTTGAGAAGAAAAACAATAATGATAGGTTTTCTTTTTCTATGAGAGTGAACTTCAGAGTTCTTTTAAAATGTAATATACATTTTATATGATATTAATGTTATTAAATTAATATAAAACACATGTTTCAAAGTAAAAGACTGTTTTTGAAGTCTAGAGTAAATATTTTTATATTTTTTCTTCTAGAACATTGTTGTTAATTAAATAAGCATATCCTTTGATTTTGAGCTAATTATGTATGAAAACTTTGCACTTTGATCTTTATCGATTTTTAAAGAAAATGCAGATGTTTAATGAAAATAAATAATAAAACTTTATTTTTTAAATAATAGATATTACAAGAAGATTAATCAAGAAAATGATAAAATTAATATTATTTTTCTTTAATATATAAAATAATTAAGTATTTATGATTTAATTAACTCCATAGTTTTATGTATTACGTGCTGACATTGCGCTTAATAAGAATTAATATGTATAAGCACAACGTAACTTTCAGTTATCATCTTGTATAGAAGAAAAGGGCCATAATATAATTGTATAGCTAAAGATCAAAAAATAAATGT
>JAQFVV010008821.1:0-21951 GCA_028023455.1 Epiperipatus broadwayi | reverse complement strand
AAAAAAAACAGATCGACGCTTAAATATTGTTGAAATATTTATAACCTTTTATTTGTTATTACTCCTCACATTTCTTGTCACCAAACTTCTCCCGGGATTCTTACTTCTTCCAATCAAGACTAGCAAGTAAATATTTATCGGCGAATACTTCTAATAATTATACAATATTTCATCAAATATCATGTACATATATCTATGAGTGACCAGTATATTTATAAGAGTGCATTTGTTAAAAATAAATGCACCAAATCTCTCCTCTTTTCTGTCGCTACATTGTCCCAGAACGGCATAATTTTTTCTATCTTTATCTATACATATAATAAATAACAACGAGGAAACTAAAGGTATGTTTAATTAATAAATATAACAAAAAATAATAAAAAAAACAATATAATGTGGGCCAATTTAGTTCAGTAGCACATAAAAGACTAAACTTTCCTTCTATAGCCGAAATTTTTGAGATATTTTGAAGCGAAGTTTTCTTTTAAATCTATTACACAAATGCTTGAAAACTACAACAACAAAAAAAGTCTATTTATCCTGACGATCAGTGATCCCGTGTGGGGTGGAATACTCACTCCCATACCTTGCAATTTAATCCTCTTCCTTGTATTAGCTCTACATTTCATGTCCCGCGTGGCAACAAAGAACAGGTTTCAAAGTGAAAAAATTTTGTTATTTCTAAATATTTTCAACATTTTCTTCTTGAGTAATAAATTGTAACTTATAGATTGTATAGTTGATTCCGGCAAGAAACTAATTAATTTTTTAAACAAAGGAAAAGTCTGTAATTATAGTTTTTTTCCAAAGTAATGTTTACTAATTTTTAATATTCTCTCTTTTATTATTATTTTATTTAAAATTCAAAAGAAACATTCCATTGATCAGCGTAATAGATCTTCATTCGTCGTCCTACACAGAATAACGTTTTCATCTTTAGAATTTTACCAGCAAGATCTGATCCAATTTATTTTAACTTCTTAAATCCCTTTATTTTAAAATCCAAAGTGTTAATTTTTTTTTAAATTATGTATTATAAAAATGATATTTATATTTTAACAAAATATATATGTGTGTGTTTATTATTTCAAATAAAAATAAGTTTATTACCAGCCATTGCAATTTTTCCCAACAAACAAAAAAACTTTAAAAAAAAACAATTAATCATACGTGA
The DNA here is from genome assembly GCA_028023455.1 of Epiperipatus broadwayi. Classification (NCBI taxonomy): domain Eukaryota; kingdom Metazoa; phylum Onychophora; class Udeonychophora; order Euonychophora; family Peripatidae; genus Epiperipatus; species Epiperipatus broadwayi. The sequence goes on along the minus strand of JAQFVV010008821.1, from coordinate 20,777 downwards.
AAATCTCCCTCCTTTCTTTAAAAGGTTTTGACTTTGTTATAGCACGCTTATTATTTTGTCTTGTACATAAATGTGCATTAAACCAAGATTTTTGGATGATCTGTATAAATTGAAAAATTTCTGTTTCTCACTTATTTCAATATTTTAACATAAACCTAGTCGTTTACTCGTAGTATTGGGCAAGCATTCTCTCTTCATTCTTTTTCTACTTTATCTAAAAATTTAGGCAAAGCTTTGATCTTCCATTACATTTATTTTCCATTTCAGTAAATAAGAGGAAATGCGGTCATTTGAGAGGACACATATGCAAGCATCCGAGAAAGCACCCTGTAGATTCATGGTATGTATAATTAATTATTTTAATTATTTTTAAGTAATATTTTTAAACAATTCAGGTTGATGGTTACCTCTCACGGACGTGAAATATGTTCACTAATTTTTCATAACTATTCACAAGGGTTGGGATTGAGGAGAACACGTATCTGTTCTGTTGGGATAATTTTCCATTCTCCTCAATATAAAGGAGTTCCATGATCACCAAACACGAACAAATAAGTCTTTGTTATATTATGGAAGACGTTATATTTCGTACTAATTTTTTAGAAATACTCAATATATATTTATATCTATGAAATGATTTGAGATGGACCATAAAATCTATATTGCCATTCAGTTCTTAGCTATTATTGGTGCCTGTAAATCCAGCATATGATACGGTTTTACTTTAGCTGACTCATGACATTCTACCACTGACCGATACAGTTTGCCAATAATAGCCATCTCTTACATGTTTACTTGTTTTAAGAGACTATACTATATATGTTAATGCACATACTTTTATTAAATTTCCTTTAAAATTTCGTATAATTTCGTCACCTTACTCCTTTCTGGGTTCCGAAACATCAACAACCCATTTATATTTATTTTATACGATGTAATTTATTTTTTTTATTATAACCTGATTACTATTTCTTTACAATTTAAATACTTTCCTGCAAGTAGTAGTCGAGTTTTGAAAATCCTTATAAATATTACAGATCTCGTTTTTAAGAGGTATTAATCGAGTTCTTCCAAAGGCCAAATTTTGACCGCGATCCATAAATGGATTCTGCTTAATATTTATACTATATTTTTTCCCGGTTAAATGTCGACCCTTATAATTAAATTTCCTGTGTTTAATGCCCATTTTATAAGCCTATCATTAGTTATAACACTCTATTTATAATAGCTTTTTAGAGATTGGTGATATTACATCTTCAGACCCTAAAAAGCAAATGCCATGTTTATTTAATGCCTCTTAGCTATGGCATAATTTTCTTTCACGGGCTAGATCCCAATTTAAAAATAAATAAAACCTGAGGTATCATCTCTCATTCTTTTGAAACAAAAATATCTCAATCCTACACTCATACATCAGTTTGTAATGCAACGGTTTCTGCGTCTGATAGCGAGCGTTACGTAATCTACAAAATTTTCTGATTCAGTTTTTAAACATCTGCTCTTTGTTTTTCCACTATCTCCACTTTGCTTTCTTCAGTATCAGCGCCCCGTATCTCGTAGAGAAATAAAAATATACAAGGAACAATTTGTCTGTTTCTTATTTGGTTGGGGAATTTAATATTGTTTTATCTAGTCAGATGGGGCTTATCACATATATATAATTTTCCTGAAATATATTATTTTTCTTCAGATTTATTGTAATATTCTTTCAGACACTCATGAAGGAACACACATGATACATCATCCATAATGTATAATTATTTACTCAAAGAAAAGTACCTGGTCTAAACATCACAATAGTCTGATCCACTGTTATCTTCAGTTCAAACAGAACTTGTTGAAACATTATATATAGTTTTCTATAATGAAATACCGTGTATTTTTACTCTCAACTATAACTTAGAATGATGAAAAAATAATTTTTTTCTTAAATTCCAACAATTGTGATTCGGTAAGCATTAATTCTGATAAGGTATAATTAACTGATGAGCATCTAGTTACATATATTAATCTTTTTTTACAATTATTAAAGGGTTTATATATATAATTCTTGTTTTTTTATATCATTCTCATTGTCCATTTGTTGTATTTTTACTTATCAATTTCTTATATTTAATATACTGGGCAGGACCTACCTCTGAAATGAGTTTCTTCTTCACCTTTGTCTCGATGAACATATCCTTGCACTTGAGTTTAACAAGTAAACACTCCCACATTTTGGAAAAGTGTGTCTTTAAGTTGACTTTTTCAGGTTCCCATTATTATTTAACTCAGTTATTTTACATTCTATTTCTTGGTACAATATATATATATATATATATATATATATATATATATATATATATATATATATATACATGCTACAGATAGGGGAGGCATTGTCAATTGTTTGAACATTAAATAAACTTAAGGATTTACTTATCACAGATCATAAAAGTTTAGAGTTTATAAATAGGTGTTACAAAATAAATGATAAGCTTATAAGATGGGCATTGTACTTCCAGAAATTTAATTACAGGGTAATATATTCTTCTGGGGAAAAATTATAATGCCAATTATATTAAGCAGAAATCTAATTTTAGATCACAGTTAAAACTTAACACTAGAGGAACTCGATTACTATCACTTAAGATTGATTCTGAGGTATCAATAGAGAAAGATATGAAGAGACTCAAGTTTTTACAAAACATGGATACTATGTGTAAGAAGCTGATACTCTGGTGTAATAAAGCAGATGCCAAGCAACCAAAAAGTCTTACATGAAAAAAATATATATATTGGGATAAAATAATCAACACATTTTTGATGTTTCAAGTTAAAAGGGGGAAAGATTTTTGGAGAATATTTATTCTGTGAAATCTATGAGAAAACTCATAAATCATGTACATAGGATATATGGGCATTATATATCATGTAAAACAAGTTAACTTCTACAGAGATTGTATTATTGGTCACCTATGTATAAGTCAATTGTTGCTACATTACAAGGTTGTCATGAATGTTGGTGAAATAAATCAGCTGATAAAAATTATGCTGGGATGCTTGCGCTAATAATAGAAAAGAATCTGAATGAGCTACTAGCCATAGATTTCTATTAAGGTCTGCTACCATTATTCTTAAACACCCACACACACACATGGTTTTTTTTTCAAAATTAATATAGGCCTACCCCTTACAAATGGCTCTTTCCAAGTCTTTCATAACTGTGCTAAAAGAAAAACAATTAATTCAAGTTGGAAAACCCTGGATGGTTTTGAACAATTATGGGACTCCTTTTATATCAAAATAATTTTTCAGCAAGAACAGATACATCACTTTTTTACATCTATTTATAACCCACAGTCTAACCCATGCAAATGGGTTATGAAAGAATTGGGGAGCTTATGCCGGACACAATTGAAAGGTAACCAGCAACAGTGCTTTAAATTATTGCTACAAATTGTTAAAATAATTAACTGTGCATACCACGAATCTACAGGCTTAGCTCCAGAATGTTTACAATATGGTAGGGTTAAACCTTCTCTTCTCAGGTGTCTTAATTTCTACTAGGAATGAAACTGTAAATATAGTGGAGATTCAAAGTTTTGCTAGAGACAGATTGAAGAAGAAATCTCAATAGAGGATAAAGAAAAAGAATGCTTGCCCAATACAGAATCATCCAAAAATGCGGACCTAACATATTTAGAGTACAAGGGAAGAAAAATAAAAAGGGGACTTATAATGCATGAAGCCTATAACACTTTAGTGGAAATTGGAAAATGATACTATGTGGTAATTAAAGTTTATTATTATTATTATTATTATTATTATTATTATTATTATTATTATTATTATTATTATTATTATTATTATTATTATTATTATTATTATCATTATTATCATCATCATCATCATCATAAGAATTCAGTCTGTTTTTGACAAATTTGCAAAATTAAATAGTTTAGGTAGTGAACACTATGTTGATTCACTGCTGAGATGAAAAACAAGAGATCTCAAACTTCTTTATAAATTCATCTCCCAGAATATTTCTGCATCTAATTTGCTTTCTAACTTAGGTATTAAGAAACAGAATTATAACACTCATACTCACAATGTTTTTGAACTAAAAATTTGTAAATCTGATGTATTAAGATTTTCCCCTTTATTTCGTTTACCTAGAACTTATAACAAAGATTTTGGTAATGATGATGTTTTTAATTTGGATTTTAAACAATTCATTAAAGTCCTCATAAAAAAATATTATCCTTGATTTCATTTGATGTATTGCCTTTTAATTTATTTGTGCATTTTATTGTTTTTCTATTTTATTGGTATTATTTATTTTTGTTATTATTTTTTTAATCCTTATATGTATTTGTATCTAATAATTACATTATTGTGCAATCTATAATTAGCTAAATGCTGTTGATATGTACATTAAATAAATAAAGAATTAAATTAAATTGAATTATTATTATTATTATTATTATTATTATTATTATTATTATTATTATTATTATTATTATTATTATTATTATTATTATTATTATTATTATTATTATTATTATTATTATTATTATTATTATTATTATTAGTATTATTATTATTATTATTATTATTGTTGTTGTTGTTGTTGTTGTTGTTGTTTCCAGAAAAGGGTGCAATGTGTTGATATTTTTTGGCCAGCTCATATATATATATATTAAGTTATTTTTAAATAAGAAAAAAAAATGTGTATATGTTACTGGTAAAATAAAAGAAAATTGTTTTATTTTGAATACTTATGGTAAAATAAAGTTTTATATATATATCAACATTTTTTAAAATCGAATTATATTAAAATAGAGATTAGGGTGGAATTTTAAAAGCTTTTCCTAGAAAGCTTTCTTTTGTTTCTAATTCTGGGAAATGGAAGATGGAATGGAAAAGAAATATATATATATATTTTCCAATTAGTACTATTGTTGAAAATTTAATTAGTGGAGGTATTTTGTTATCTATTGTGCTCACCAACATGTAATGTTGCTTTGAGATTAAAAGTGTGAATACAGATTTTGAGAGACTAAAGTGACTATAAATTATGGAATTACATTTTGTTCAAAAGTATTAATGTTTTGTCTTATGGTCATGACCAATTGCTTGAATTTTATTCGATAGATGTTTATCCAGAACTGCAAAAGTGAAATAAAATCTAAATAATATTTAGAAAGTGACAAGAATATGCTGAGTCACTAAAAGATCAGAGAACTTTTCCCATTGGTAACATCTTTACCAGACATCTCCAGGAACTGCCATGGAAATTATGAGTCAAGAATAGAGTATTTGTAGAGCTAGCTAAGTGCATAAGACGGTAATGGAAATAATAGACAATATTTGGATGAAGGAACCCTTATCACCACAGAAGATATCAATACACTGACTGATCGGGGTAAATAGACTTTTTTGTTTTTTGTTTACAAGCAGTATTCTTGAAGTGATATATAAACTATAATAGTGCAATAGAATAGTGAAATGCCTTTCCTACACCCTCAGAGAAAAAACAGTTATAAGGGAATGTCTATTTTTTTAATTATTTATTTTATGTTAATGCAAATAATTAATATATTCTATTATGTTTGCATTTTCCACCTAGACTACCAGTGAAGATATATAACCAGAAATAATAATTATGCTCTTATGTTAAGATCAATAAAAAGAAATTGAAAAAGGTAGCATAATTTCAAAATTGAATTTAACATTTGCAGGAGAGGGTTTGAATGTGTTATTAAACACACTCTTATAGTAAGTTATGTTTTAGAACATTTCTTGATTTTATTCTTCATGAGTATTAAGGATTGTCAATACAATTGTATTACACAAAGGCACATGTTCCTTTGAGAATAATATGTGAAACTAGCAATAAAATTGATAGAGTGGAAAGTGAAAGAAGGTTGAAATGGGAATAAGAAGGGAGAAGGTGGAAGAAAGGAAAAAAACGGGTATACTTATAAAAGTTATATGAATAAATAAATAATAATTCAAAAATTAAACTGCTTTTTGTTTAATTCTGCTATTTAAAATTTTAAGTCTTATTTCATTTTTTTGTTAGTCCAATCATGTCCTTAATATATTACATTTTTACGTTACTGTTCATTTATAAATAAAAATACTGATTGTTGAGTGTATCTCACAGTTTGGTTGTAGATTATTCCTAGTTGCACACTTGTTTTGTGATTTTGGGTTGTAATTTGGGAAATAAGAAGTAATAAAATTTGATCATGACAGAGAGTTCCAGCACAACATTTTCATTCACACATTTTATAATATAACTACATTTTCAATTTGGGAATTTGAACCCAGATTTTCAAGCTTCTGTCAGCTATCAATTCTATCTCATACATCCAATACATATGACCATACAGATGTGAAAAACATAAATGAATAACAATAAACATATCTCATGCTGTACTAGCACTCATCAGTTGGTCCAAACCATTATCTCCCATGTATGTAAATAGTCAGTGTTTGGTTTATATTAAGGTAGAAAATCTTCAAACTTTAATAAAAACCTGTCCATTAAATAATGTTTGAAGATTTTCTATCTTAATATAAACTGAGCACTGACTATATATGTATCAGTTTGTAATGGAAAATAATACACAGTTCAGGTCACAAAGTATTAATTTACTACATCATACAACCATGAAAACATATATATATATATATATATATATATATAAACAAAACAAGTTATAAATTTTGTAACTTGCTCAGAGCTTGCATTTTATGATCACTAGATGGAGCTTTACCAATAGCCCACTATCAAGCTTTGTTTACATAAACGCTGAGAGAGATAGAATTCAACATCTCTTTCATTGTATCCACCCTTTAAACCATGTTTACATAGATGCTGAGAGAGATAGAATTCAATATCTCATTCATTGTCTCCAACCTTTAAACCATGGTTTAGATGAGACAATGAAAGAGGCATTCAATTCTTTCTCTGTCAGCATTTATGTAAACAAAGCTTGGTAGTGGGCTATTGGTAAAGCTCCATCTAGTGATCATATATATATATATATATATATATATATATATATGGGGATGATAATCTAAGTCAACTGATGAGACCTAGTTCATCATCATCATAAAATCTGCGTGTTGGAGATCATTTATCTTCTTCACATATGTGTTTGAACATATGTGTCGGTTGTATGAGATAGAGATGATAGTTAAAAGAAGCTTGAAAGATTGCATTCATATCACCTATATTACATCTAATCCCGAATAATATTAATTATATTTATATTTAAATATGTATATATGTAATATAATATGCAATATTAATTATAATTAGTTGTTTTTTTTTCTCATTTTAATTTTCATTTAATATTGGTAGGAAAGAATAATGTTACTAAAATCAAATAAAAAAAAATAGTATGTATACTAAAGTATATGTGGTGTGGGTTTAATTACATCAGTAAATCAAACTGTCTATAAAAAGTATGGTATTGCAATTACTTCTTCTAATGTCAAAGTTTGCTTTGATATTGTTTTTATGTTAAATATATCAAAGAGGTATATTTTAGAAATATAATGGAAAATTTCTTAAATAAACGAATTAATATACGTAAATTATGGAAAGTCAGCATGGGAATGTTATTCTGACAACAAAATTCTACTCACTTGGAGAACACATCTTAAGCAGTTTATAGCTATTATTTATTTTTACGTATTGTTACTTTCAATATCGTATAGCTTATTTCAGAGATTTTTTGTTAAATGTATATATTAATAATAATCTCAACAACTCTCAAATAAATAATGACTATTGAATACATAGAGATGAGAATATAATTTGGAGAAATTAACTATGATCCAATTCATATGTCAGTTTTCAACACATTCATTTTAGAATACTTGTTAATTGTCTGTGTTTAATAATGTTCTTATTAAAACTATTACAATTTAAATCTTAAATAATTATTTTAACTTTAAATGGCATGGTTGACCTACTTGAGTGTTAACCATCCATCTGTGATAATTGATTAAAAGCGGATAGCATTCTACTTATAAGTTTTTAGAATGTATTGTCTCTGAGTTTTGCGTTATTGTTATGATTCCTACATACAAATTTCTTTCTCTATTTAATATTATATATACTGTAACCATATGATTTGGCTTAATTCCATCAAGCCATATTCAAGTGATTCAGTATGAAAAATTTTAAATTTCAATTGGCAATAATTACAATATATTGAAAATTAGTGTATAAAATTAATGGTAGGTTGAAATGCTAGCTAAATCATAATTTTCAAATTGAGTAAGATCTCACCAATAAATATCCTGAGAGTGATAGAAACTTAGACTGTTTAATATATACTAGAGAATCTGATAGAGTGGATATGAAGTTCATATACATGTTGTTATATGGTCTAGTTGCAATAATATTTAAAATGATAATTTAAAGGTATTGAATCAATTTGGAAGTATAAATCAGATATTTAGTACTCTATTATTATTATTAAACAATAAATATATATAAAAAAATCCAATTTATATTTTTTTTAAATTTTGTAATCAATCTTCAAGCATATTATATTGTAGCTAAAATTAAAATGAAACAGTCTAATTAGTTATCACTAGAGGGAGAGTTATTAATTAGTATGCATACTATTCTATTATCGGTCCTTTTTGTGTACCACAATCTATTGCAATAAAGATAATAAATAATTTAACAGAGATGGGGAAAGAGAGTCTAAAAAGTGCAATTAGAGTCAGAACTTTAACTCTTTACACCTGCAAAAGTATAAAAAAAGTTTTAAAAAATCAACAACTCCATTTTAGAATTGAACAAAATTTAATGAGATCATATTTTTACAAGCATGGAGTAGAAACTTCTACCCTAGTATATATTTCAACCTATTAATTCACTGATTGAAAATTGACAAAGTCATACCAGAAGGAAAATGGCAATTATATTAATAAATCTGTACATTACAAGATGGGACTTCAGGCTTAAATCGGAACAAATAGTAAGCATAAAGTTTGTTTTGCATATAAACCTGGATCTCGTTTTATGTGGATTATTTTAATGTGATTTTGAAGTTATGCAATTCATGTTTCTTCTTAATACCTTTCATATTTCACTATATTTATCAGATATTAAGAAATTTAAATTATTAATAACTTATTTTGACTTGAAATACTTTTTTTAAATATAACATTATATTAACAGCTTATGTGAAAATGGCATAAAACTGTATTTAGAATCTTAGCTTCTATGTAAATAGCCTACTTATATGAATGAGTAAATAATAATAATAGATTTATATATACGTATAAAAATATCACAATAAATATTCAAAAAATTTTAACTTTTAAAACGTATTTTGTTAGATATTAACATAAGTAAATATTTTCTTTGATATTTAAAATAAATAATAACAAAGATTGTATTGATTTTATAAACTGAAAATAATCTTTTGAATGATAATGTATAATCTTTTTGTTTTGATTACGATCTCATTTTTTAATATAAAAACAGAAAACCATTAACGCAGCACAAGTCTGGAAGTTGTGCTAATTGTACAACATGTCATGAATTTGATTTCTTATTTGTTCACAAATGAACAATGTTGTAAAATAGTGGTAATGATTGAAATATGTATGGAAAAAATGGAAAATTAAATACTGTAGTTAATAAAAAAAGTAAAAAAAGTTTGTCTTACATTAATTTTTTTCATACATTTTAATTTTTTTATTTGTCATACTTTATTTTTTATTTTTTTAATGCAAATTTTAAAGTAATTTTTCCTTGTTGCTTTGCTTTTATGCCAATTTCTGAAAATTACAGGAACCTATCCCCATTTTTCAATGAAAAATACATTTATTTTTGTGAAATTTCTTTTGTGCGCATTTTCTGAGGAACCTATCTATGGGAGGAAATGAGACCCAGGTGTAATAACTTTAATAATTATATAAATCTAAAAAGTTTGGGTAAATTATTTAAATCTAAAAAAAAACTGTAAGTGCTCTCTAGAAATATATATATATATATATATATATATAATAACAGGGCTGAGTTCAAACTCTGTTCTAAGTCAGACGGTAATATTACCGAGCATACATATCTAATTAAATCAAAAGTAATGTTAAGTAAATTGTTATTTTTCTTTTTCGTGGTGGTCTTGTATGCGAGCGCATACATATATATTTAAGTAAAAAAAAAACAGATTGAAATCTAAGAGGGATGGGGGATTATACAGTTTGTGCTCTGATGTTTATTTATACATGTGTTTATATTGCTGCATGAGTGAGTAAATGTAATAATTTCGTAAAAAGGAATAAAGTTATTTTAAATTTAAAAAGAAATATTCCAAGATGGTCGATTAAAGGAAGAATGTTACAAATTATAAAAAAAATAATTAATTGCAAAGAAAGGACCCGAAAAGTTGCAGATTGCTATCTTGAGACAAAGACATTTTAATTAATAAAATAAAATGTTAAAAATAAAGACAATGAACGGTCGAGTGTAGATCGCAAGCCAAATTGGAAATTTCTAAGCATAGATAAAAGAAACAAAAGAAAAGAAAATCTATTGAAAAGACTTCCGTTTTGCAAACCACATGGTTTAATGAAAGAAGAAAGAACAATAGTATAATTAATTAAGAGTTGAGAAAGCTGAACGGGGAGAACTTCTAGAGCTTAGACTGCCATGAGCAGGATTGGAGGAAAAAGTTAGTAAAAAGAAGAAGTTTAAAATTGAAAAATCATGAACAGGCTGGGGTAGAAGAACAGAACAGGCCAGGCTATGCTGTCCATCCTGTGGAGATACTATCATCACTGTCAATGTAGGAGCAAAGCCCTTCCTGAAGCTACAAAAAGAACAGCATTCATCGGATGCCATTAATTGCCATATAGAATCTTATCAAAGAAAGAAATCCTTTAATCGTATAGCAGCATGAAGCCAGTGGAAAATTGCTAATAATCTACACCCGGGTGAGATAGACATGGTAAACCAGACATTTTGTAAGTGATAATAACTATTTTGAATGAAATGATGTCCTATTAAATAATGCATAAAAGAATTAAAGTAAATGAAGAAAATGTTGAAATAATACCCTGTATAAATATACGCCTTAATAGACAATGCCTGATTGAAATTGTTTTCAAGCTATGATCTGTATTTTTGTGTATTGCATTTATAAACTTGGGCGAGTGTATTTACATGCGGGTTATTTAATTATTTGGGCACAAACCAACATCTAATTATGGGATTCTATGGGTTTTGTTTTATTATTTGTTTTATATTACTAAATATTAATTAGTATTATAAATTTAATTGTGTGTGTTAGTGCTAATTTCTTAGAATAATGTTGAAAAGCAAAAAGTAGGAAAGCAAACGAATCATTCATGCACTACATGCGCATTTTTAGATGTTCCCTCCACCTCTTTTCCATGGTCACTGACTACAACACCTGAGTGAGCTAGCCAGAGGTACAAGCTCTAACCACTAGAAATAGATACTCATCCTCTCCCAGCATAATTCTTATTTATTCGTAGGTAAGATTGGCATGTGAGGTCATTATTGATGCTCATAAATATGCTAGGCAAGCAATTAGAGTACATCGCAAAACCAACTGCATAGATAGGTTTTCATTAAATAATTTCTGTTAAATAAAAAGAGCAAAAACTTAGGTTTGAAATACGGAATAAATGTATACCACATATATACGTGTTTACACCAGAATAAACTGTTACAATATATATATATATATATATATATATATATATATATATATGATAAACAAAACAAGTTAAAAATTCTGTAACTTGATATAGCTTGCATTTAATGATCACTAGATGGAGTTTTACCAATAGCTCACAATCAAGCTTTGTTTACACAAATGCTGAGAGAGATAGAATTCAATCACTCTTTCAAATTGTCTCCAATCTTTAAACTATGATTTCAAGCTTGTTGGCTCACATCAGTAAAGGGTAGGAAGACCAGAAACTAGATCTAAACACCAACTGTATTAATCAGCATTTATGAAACACTTTTTTATCAGCGTGAAAGCATGAATTTTTCCAATACATTATTTTGAATTATCATCATGGAAAATAAATAAATAAATAATTTGGATAAACTCTTGAACTTGAAATTTAATCAAGTAATTTTTTATTTCAAATAGCATAATGTTTGACAAATTTATAAATGTGGAAACCTGCATAATATTTAATCTGCTTAAAAAAACAATGATCGTCTACTTTGGTTAGAAGCGCTAAAACTTTTTGTTATAGAAAACATAATTACAAAATGGTTGCACTATTGATAAATGTGAAGGATGTTTATAATTGTAATTTCAACCTAATTGATGTAAAGATTTATAAAAGAACTAACAATATATATATATATATATATATATATATATATATATATATATATATATATATATATATATATATATATATACTGATAAAAATAAAACTATATAAATATATCCTTGAGAATTGGTAGAAAGCTGAAATTAATAATAATTGATATGAAAAAACTTAATTGATTTCTAAATGTGGGAACTTATTCTATATATTATTGGTTTATTAATATAAAAGAACATTGGGTAACTAATCTATTGTAATGTGACTTTTTTCTCAATCAGTAAATAAAATGATGAAAATTAAAAGACATAATAAATGCAAATAAAATGTTTAACTCACGGTATTAACCCTTAATGGAAATCATTATATCTCAAAGACAGTATAATATTTAATATTATAGAAATGAAAAATAAATTTGCAATGTATGTAAGCATAAAATGATATACACATAATTGTTTTTACAGATTGGTCTAAAATTTAATATTACACTAAGCTTTACAAGATATAGATACTCATCTCTTACATATGTGAACAATTTATTATGGGTAAACAGACAGAGTCACTTATTAAAGGTGAAATAATAGTTCTTTAGGATAACATAGTTATTTTATATTATGGAATTACCATGTAAGCATTTTATATTTATTAAAGTTAGCCTATAAACAGTATGTCCAGGTTAATGTATAATCTGCTATGTTTCTTTGACTGTGTGTGCATTTCTTCTTCTTCTTATAGCCATATTTTATTATAATTTTAAAATATTTTCTAGTCCTTTTACTTATAAAATGTTGGCTTGATTATTACATTATCAGTTAAACATTAGGAAGTGACATATTTATCTTTAGCTTTAATGTGAAAATTATGTTTATCTTGTCATTGTAGTGATAAAGATATCTGAAAGTACATCTGATGAATATATGAAATATAAAGTTTCTATAAACACTGTATTATGTGTAGTGTGTATGGGCAAAGTGAGAATAATATCATACATCACTTACTCCATGAACATATTATGTTATTAAGCTGTATAAATAAATAATTCTTAAGTATCATCATCAATCCCTAAAGAGAGGGTTGTTTTCAAGACACACATTATGTTTCCCTGTGTTGAGACAAAGTTCACACATTTATACCTAAGAAAAGGATATGGAAATCTGCTATATTATCATACAATGAGGTAATGATGTTGTGAAGAGCATTTTTTCAGTGCCTTATTCCTCAGGAGGATGTGGATAATTTTCTCACTGGATATGATGAAGTTATTTTGTGTGTTTATACATTTGTATGGCAATGATAAGGTAAAGTTAATCAAGGACACTGGTTATCTATATTGTTTAGTGAAGTCAAATAGTGTATGGGTTGGGCTGTGACTTCTTCTGGACAAGCCAATAAAATTTACCAATAAAACTTATTAATAATTATAAGACTTAGATTATATCTAACATAATAGGAGATACACACATAGTACTATCATTGATGTTCATCAAGCAGTAATTCACTGATGGATCGGTAAAGTGTTTTTATAATCAGCATGATCATTTATGGACATAGTCAGGGTTAATACCATGTATACATCTAACTTCTGATGTCTGTACCCATATTTAGAAATTTCTTAGGTTAAATAATAAGGATCTAACCTGATGGTTAACTAATATCATATTAAATAATAGTAAACAAATGATATCAAAGAATAATTCTTATATTTGTGCTTAATATAATAATTTCCATTATCATATTCTTATATACAATTAAGAAAGCTATAGTGAAAATGCTGTTTCAAGCATTGAGTTTAAATATTAAGTTTGTCAATTACCTTTATTATCTGGAAAATATTCTTAACTTGTACTGTAATGCTTATTTATGCCAAGCAGTGTAATATACCTGTTTTATAATACACAATATTGAAAACCTAATTTACAATTATGGGGCAATAAAGGTATTATGGTATTTTATTATTTTATTACCCATACATGTAGTCAAAAGAAGATATACCTTGTTTTATATATGTTTTCTTGTAATAGATGTTTAACTGTTTATGATGTTAAAAAAATTTGTAAATAATGTAAATAAATCTTATTTTGAAATTTTTATCTAATTGTCTGTGGTATTATTGCTAATCATCAATCACATTATTATTGCTATTCCTATCCAATATTACCTTGTTATTTCAAATTCATCATTAATCAATGTACTATAATTTACTAACCATTAATACCATAATAAATTTGGTATATTTTTATTTTTTTTCAAGTTACATTTAAAGCATTATCACTTTGCGATTTAAATATTGTTCAACTGAAGTTCATATACTATTTCAAATAATATAATAAAGATGAAATAAATAATGTTGATGTAGCTTGTTGATTTGAACCATCAAATACATTATTCACTGATCTATGATTGCATAGACCATAATTATGGAATAAAAGAGAGTTGTAAATTATTCGGCTCGATTAAGAATTTGTTTGTACTTTATAGAGCTTAAATGTCATATTTGGTTGGTATTAAAATTGCTAGATGTCTTAGTAATTCTAACTGTTTATATGGTATAGTTGGATAGTGGCAAAATCCCTCGCATTGACCCGAGTATATCTTGGAAAATGGATAATAGTTAATTTATTTGAACCCTGAGAAGAATAACTTAATAGTTCATGGTATAATGTTAAATTTATGGTTATTTTTTATATTTAGAATTATTTACTGTACTTTAATTTGAGTTATGTTTATTTTCACAGTTGTTTTACAGTCAGCATAACTTATGTATAAAGTTCTTCTTCCGTACTTTTCAGCTTATGCTTTGTTTTAATTTGATGGTAAATATTCTGGTTTAGTTAAGCTTGAAATCCATATTTTAATTTAGTTGATCTTACTATCCTTTAATACAAAATCAGTTTATAGTTATGGATATCATCTTCCATCATCATCATTGTTCTCATTGTTATCTCGATCTTTTTTACTTTCTTCATTCTTATTTCATCTTAATTCATTAGCATAATTAATTCATAATTCACTGGCTCTTATCCTATTACTATCTTAATCAGTTATTAGCTCTTAGTCTATCCTTATCTTAATCTTTCAGTATTCTAACACATTTTTCTCTTCACTCTTAAGTTCATTTCATTTTATTATTTAACTCTTATTATTTTCATCACCCATTTAATTATCTACATCCTAATTTATTTACTATTTAATTGATAATTCCAATCTCAGATTCATTTCATAGACCAGATTAATTATTTATTGCTTTGACAAATAATAAATTTATCTTATAATACTCTGGAGATTTTAACGCTAGTTTGACCAGAAGTTATTATCTTCATGATCACTTTGTGATCTTCCTTAGATTTGTTGTTTCATGCTAATCAGTTCAATAGTCAGAAAATAATATCTTTGTCTTAGCATTTTAATTTGATTACATAATTTGATTAGGGAAGCATAGGTTGGAGGGTTACAATACATTATACTTCATAGTATCTATTGAGAATAACATATGCAGAATATATATGTAATCATTTCATCTTTTATATTAAATATTTTTTCCTATTGCTGTTTTCCTTTAGTTGAACTTTTAATATCATTATAAATGAAGGCTTATAGTGTTTCTATAATGTTTATTATTATTATTATTATTATTATTATTATTATTATTATTATTATTATCATCATCATCATCATCATCATCATCATCATCATCATTATTATTATTATTATTATTATTATTATTATTATTATTATTATTATTATTATTATTATCATCATTATTATTATTATTATTATTATTATTATTATTATTATTATTATTATTATTATTATTATTATTATTATTATTATTGTCATCGTTGTTATTATTATTATTACTATGCGACTACGTTAATATTAATATTCATAAATGAAAGAACGTGGCTAATATGTTAGTTATATCTGTACTCATAAGATGTTTGATTTAGTATAACATGTACACAGTAATTTAAATATAAATGTTACAATATATATTCTCTTCAGCATATTATTTGTTGCAGTAAAAATAAATACCGATATTTGGCTGGGGTACATCAACATCTACACTATGCTATGAGAGTCTTATGATATGTTTGTTTATTTATGAAACAAGACTTAAACAAATTTGCAGTTACATAAACAGTACACAATTATAGTCTATTGAATGTAGAATTATGATTCTATCGGAAAACTCATTTCACAAACAAAAATGTTATTTTTCTCACATTTAAGAAATTATAACAAATTATTTTGTTCATCAAAAGGTGAACTTGTATATAGTTTTAACTTTAAATATCCTATTTTTTCATGATAACATTTCTCCATAAAAACCTATATATTGCAAGCAAATGAAATCATATATCACGTTACTTAATTTAATAAGCTTCTATTATAAATGATATATAATGAATGTGCCAATAGCTCTTAACAAGCTTTTCTGAACGTTCCTATACCCAGACCAGTTTCTAGCTTTGGTTTTTAACAGTGAGGTGCTAGGATATTCATGTCTTAGATTTAAAATACCAGTTCAAGCCCAGAACTCTATTTATTGTTTAACCATAAATTAGAAAATCTTACATTTTCAGACATCCATATGTCTTCAAATTCAGCTATCTTACTTAAATAGCCATATGAGACTGAACTATGTTTAGAAACCATATATATATATATATATATATATATATATATATATATATATATATATATATATATATATATATATATATATAATAGTTTAAGCAATATAAAATCACCAAAGCTTTAAGAGCAATAGCAATAATCACTTTGGTGATTTCATATTGCTAAATCTATTAATATATGGTGTTTCTGAACTTAGTTCAATCTCATATGGCTATTTAAGCTGGATAGTTCGATTTGAAAATGTATTAAAATCTAAAAAATCAAATTTTCTACTTAATAGTTAAACATTAGATAAAGTGCCAGGTTTGATCAGGTATTTTAAACCCAATGCATGAATTTCCTAGCACCTCACTAATGAAAGCCAGAGCTAGAAACCGGTCTGGGGATAGGGATGTTTTGAAAAACTTATTAAGAGCTATTGACTTGCTCATTATATAACATTTATAATGACTGAGTTTGTAATTAAAATAAAGCAAAACAATTAAACGATATGAATTGATCTAAAAACAATATTAATAGTTATTTTTAATGAAAAAAAAATATGCGTTTGATTGATTATATGCAAGATTATATACCTCTAAATAAAATTGTCATATTTTAATAACAATAATACACGTGAAAATAATATTTCATCTAATCGACATTCATAAATAATAATCAGTTGCAGAAATGCATAGTTTAAGAATTTTTTTAAGAAATCTGCAATTTGAATTATTAATAGACATTTTGTTTTTTTTAAAAAATTAAAAAAATAGAATGGTGATAAAAATAAATACGTTATACAAAATTTGCGCATGAATTTTCATAAAACTTACATGTAAATAGGGAAGGGCCTAGACAAATTATTATAAAATATGTTTTCATTGAAATTTTTAAAATATATATTTATTTCATTAGCAAAAGCTTAAGCTGATTGCGCGCGATCAATTGGAATTTGTCATTGATTATAAAACTTTATTATTAATAGTTCACCCATATACTGTTTTGCTAATTGTTATAACTTTAACTGAAAGTAAAAAAATAACATCTTGTTATCATGATACTAGTATTTATTTTTAATTGAACCATTACAATTTCAGTTTATATTTGCAAAAAAGTCTTTTTCACGAATTTCATTCATTTAGTTGATTATAAATAAATAATTGGATTTTCATTAATATTCAGTCATTGAAATAACATTGTTCCCATATAATCTAAAAGAACGGGTTATAAGTTAACGTATTGCATAAATAATGCATAATTCTGCATCACTATGTATTTGTAATTTTTTTATTATTACTTGCATAACAATAGAAGTCAACATTATAATCATTATCACAGTATTTCTTACAATTATTGATCCATTGTTAGTATAATATAATTTCATTAACTTTTAATCTTTCGTCTCATCATGGCACCAGAAAGTATTCTTATTACATCCATTCATTTCACATGTTGTTTATTTCAAGGTCTTTTACAATATATGTAATGCTAATTAAGATTCCAGCTGTTAACATATAATTATCATCATTGGTAGCCATTTGTTTAACCCAGTTTCATTTCCATCTCATAATTTCTTCAATTCTGTCATTTCCATATGATTAATTTTTGATCCTTTATTGTTTTTCTAACACTCATTTTCCAATAGTCTGATGAGTATATCTAAGACTTGTATTGCTCTTTTATAAAGTGTTGCTGTCTGAAATCCAGAAAGAAGAACTGGAAAAAACATATTTATTAAAACCTTATTTTCATGTGCCTTTTCTTTAATATTAATTTATTTCTACTAATAATAACACACCATCCAAGTTTCATTATGTGAATAAATTCATCCATTGTGTTGCCACCTTTATTAATAATCTGATCAAGATATTTGTAGTTGTTAACTTTTTTAAAATCATCATTATTAATCTTTATTTTCTTTTTTTGAGAAAACCCATTGAACATTGTTTTAATCTGTTTAATATTTATTTTAGTCTTCCATTTATTGCTTCCACCTGAGAGCTACTCTTGTCACATTTCCTGAATCTCTTTAGTATTATTTGCAAAAAAAAATACAAAATATACAAAAAACTAGTTGGTTTAAATAATCTCCATATGTATTTAATCTCTAGGCCTTACATTTTAATCCACAAAATACTTCTTTTAAAAGTGCTGCAAAATTTTGGAGATATTAAATTACTCGGTTACACACTCACCTCAGTGTTAATCTTCTTAATATAACAATGTAATTTAGTCATGTACATTGAATTTTGATACATATTTTTTTAGAATGTGACAATATTTTGGCCTAATCCAATGCTTTAATCACTGAAAATGTGTTTATACAGTCAACTGCCTTTTCATAAAACATTACATTGAATTTTCTTTTGTCAATAATATTTCCAAGTACATCTACTTTGCAGCACAATAAAATGTATAATGGCTAATGACAAGAACGCATGAAGTGGATATTAGGAATTTTCCCTACTTGGTTCCTCTAAGGCCTCCAAAAGGAATCAAATGGTCTTCTTTCAATTAATAAAAAACTCATTTCTGCAGCCTAAGATTATATACATAAGAGTATATTCATTGATATTATATATTATGTAAATATATTTAATCCTAATAATTCATATTAAATGAATTTCAGATCATCATATTTTTGTGACTGTTGGATTTAGTCGGTAATCCAGACCACATCCAACAGAATTGGTGTAATCTGACAAAAGTAATGTTCACACCACATTGGGAAAAAATGGAATAAATATGCAAGTGCATGTTTAAAGACATTTATTGTATTTACAATACAGTCATTATTAAAATCATTATTTTTTTATAGAAGAAAAATCAGATTTGACAGTTTAGATAAAAAAAATGACCACCAACGCTATAGGCATGTAAATGAAAAACCTAAAGCAATTGTAAATGTTTTACTCATAATATAGTGACTGGAGCTCTCTTTAGTGTATTGTTAATTTTGTCATGATCATTTGTGAACAGGTACAAACTGTAGTTCTCAAATTATCATTACAAGTGATATCTCACAATTGTTTCTCTCACAATAAATAGAAGGAAAATTGCAAAATGGCTAATTGTGCTGGGTTGAGGGTTGGTCAAACTATTAGGAGTTACTATTATTTTACCTACATGCTCATCAAATCAAGAAACCTGAAGTAAAATTAACCACATTAATGATGATAATGTACCCAGACATAGAGGATGCTGAAATCACAATCAAAGCCAGGGTTGATGCAATTTGGATTTTTGAGAATTTAAGTGTCTTCTATGACAATGTCACATCTGGATAAGATCATTTACTTTGATTTTCCAAATATTCATAGCATGGAGTGAGAATGCTGATTACTTTAGTATATCCTTCCTAGCATAGATGCAATTGATTTTTATATGCACATAAGAGGCTCCATAAACTTCACATGGATTTTTATAAGCTCTCTGTACCTTTAAAAAAATTGAATTCTTAAGCCTAAAAATAATTATAGCAAGTTATTGTCTACTCATGTATGTTACAGTGTTTTAGATTTTATTCATTCTAACTAAAATCCCTTTTATATAAAGAATAACTTTTTTTTTCTCCTTTTTATAATTATAGTTTTGGTTTTAATTTATGGTTTTGTTTATATCCCAATAAAACTCATTTGTTCATTTAAGTGATATTATTTAAGAAATTTATCATTAGCTAATGACTATAATAACTAAGAAATAAACAAAAGCCGAATTTTAACAAATAGCCTTAATAAATTAATAACAGCAGAAAAAACTAAAATTATCAGAATGTGTAATCATTATGTAAACGGGATTATAGGCAGTATTAAATTTAT